>JABUQX010047637.1:22500-35992 GCA_015478945.1 Trachelipus rathkii | reverse complement strand
TTATACCAATTAATGCTAAAGAAAATGTAAAATATGGTTAACTCAAATATCTCATATAAATAATTATTTTAGATTATATATATTATTATATAAATATATATATATATATTATATATATATAGTATATATATATATATATATACTATATATATATATTATATATATATATATATTATATATATATATATATTATATTATATATAATATATATATATTATATATATAGAGAGAAGAGAGAGAGAGAGGAGCACGAGTAGTAAAAGAAAGTTGCTGGAGTCGCCGCTGATTATATTATATATATGAGAAATATATATATATATATAGATAATATATATATAGATATATTATATATATATACATAATATATGAATGGCATCGTTACTGAAAAAAGCAAACTGTTACTCTTACTTGAAAAAGGTAACTGTATAGTTTTTATTCCATTCTTTGTTGTAAAAAGTAACGTTACAGTGACTCCGTTACGCCGATACTTTATATTATAATATATTAGATATATATATAATATATAGTATATATATTATATATAATTATATAATAGATAATTATATATATATTATACTATTATATATATATATATATATATATATATATATAGTATATACTTATAATATATATATCATAATAAAGGTATTTATCTGCCCCACCAGAATTGTATTTGAATTGTGGTTCCTTTTAATGTGCGATTTCAAATTTGAGAGACTGCTCTCATGTCTCTTTATAATAACTTATTTCTGCCTACACAAATCAAGAAAATAGAACTTTCATGCCATTTTTTGCTTCAAGGTGAAGAAGTCATGTATGGGAGGGGCAAAGATGACCAAACTTACGCCCGTCCTGGCTGGCTTCACCGTCTGAGATCTGGACTTTTAGGGGAGCTTTAAACACACCTTGACTGTAGACTGACCCTTTTTCAAATTATCTTCTGGAACTGACACTTTCAATTCAATAACAGGGTACACTATTCCTGTATTAGACAAGCTTTACATGAAGAATGGAGAAATGCACCAATAATTAATCATTGATCACTACTTTAACATGTCACTGAATCTTGATTGCTATTGGCTATTGTAATATTTCATTAGCCAACGGCGTGAGCCGACACAAAATGTTTTTGTTAACTCAAGTAGATGTTATTAAAAATAAGATTGAGCAGGTCGAATATATATATATATAAATATATATATATATATATAATATATTATTATAATATTATATATATATATATATATATATATATATATATATATATATATATATATATATATATATATAAATATATAATATATTATATATATAGTATATTAATATTTCGAACCGAATATTAACAGTAATAGTAACGGATTTGAATCATAAAAAGTAACGATTTCTAGTCCTTACAATAAAATAAAAGTAACGAGTCCGTTACTCCATTACAGAAAAAAAGTAGCTTGTAGTAACAGTAACGGACTTGCGGTGCCCACCACTGTATATTATTATATATATATATATTATAATAAATATATATATTATATATATTATATATATATATATATATATTATTATTATATAGATATATATATATATATAAATAATTATATATTATATATAATATGATATAATATATATATATATATTATATATATATATATTACTGGTCTATATATAATATTATAATTATATATATTTATAATTTATACTATATGTATATATATATACTATATATTATTATATATATATATACTATATATATATATATATATATATATATAAATATATCTTCTACCTTCTCACCCCTTACCACCCTCATCAGAGTGGCCACACTTCACAAAGGTACCCCGCCGCCCTCCTCCACAGATCGCTTAAAGGCTGTGATTTCCCAGGTTGTTCTGGAATGATGGTTAGAGGGATAGACTAGATGCCCACAGTTTCCGGGGGCCAGTGCATGTTATGCAGATATTTGAGGTAGTTTTGTTGGTTAATGTTGAATCAATTTTTGTTGTATTGCAAGTTTGCGGTGGTGACCGCATTTAATTAGGCTAAGTTGACTGTTGGTTATTGGAAGAGGAGTTAAATTCGAGTGCTATTTCTGGTGGGTAATCAATGTTATATATTGCTTGGGTGTTGATTTCTTAAATATTGTTCTGTTAGGTGTGTGTATTTGTTTGTGTATGAAGTGTTATTTTGTGGTGGTTGAATGTTACTTAGGATTTGTTTGCATAATAAGCTGTTGAGATGGGGTGTTTTAGTCTGTGGTGAGTTGGTTAGAGAGTGCCAGTGTGACAGCGGCTGTTGTGTGTATTTAGCGTACAAATTGGGCATCATTTCTAAGGTGTTTGTCTATAGGTTTGTTTCTTCGTGTAAGTGTTTTGAGGTGTTTAAGTGCTACAATCCTGTTATTAATTTCCGAGTTGCCTTGTTTGTGTCGTTTGCAGATTTTTCATGTTTCCCTTGGTTATTAGTGGATGCCATACTGGTGAATCATAGTTCAGTGATGGGCGGATATTTGTTTATTATTTATGATGATAGATATCTGCTTGTTATTTTTGATTTCGGTACCTGGTATGGTTCTTAGAATGTTTAGTTTCCTGTTTACTGAGTGTTGTAATTTTTCTATATGTTTCAACAAATTGGAATCTCTGTTTGATCCTAATATTTTCGTGTTTTGTTTAGTGGATAGCGATGTTATTTATGAAAATTTGGGGATTGGTAGGTGATTGGTAATCTGTTGATTAGTGTGATAGAGGACTTGGTTGTGAAAAACAGACATTCATTGTTCGTTAACAAGTGTGTATTTGGTGATGTATTTGTCGGGTTAGGAGGGTTTGTGTTTTAGATTCTGTGCTTATGGTAGCTATGGTGATGGCATTGGCGTAAGTTTTATGTTTGTTGTCTCTTAGTTAGTTGTGGAAGGATCTGCTGTGAATAGTTGAAAAGTGTTGGGAGATAGTATTGCTTTAGTATAGTATAGTATAGTGTACCCCAAGTACACCGTTTTTAATGTTTACTGTGTGTGATTTCTTTGTTGTTGATCTGTATTTGAGCTGTTCTACCTATTATTGAAGTTGATAATCATTCTTAAATTAGTGGGATGCTGATTTTTATAATTATTTTGCATATTAGATGGTCTGGGGACATGTGTCCGAAGCCTTTGTTATGTCATTGCTAACTAGAGTTTTATTTTGGGTCTGATATTAAGCCGTCTATTATGGTGTATAATGTTTGTGAGAGTGATTGAGGTTGAGTGGTTTTGTTGGAAGCCATGTTGGTACTTTTGTTGGGATATTTTGGTTAATTCTATTCAGTATGAACAGCTTTTATAGGATTTTCGCACAGGCTATATACATCTAGCTTTCTCTAACTGTTAAGTGTTTTTTTTTCTCAGTTTTAAACTTTCGGATGATAATTGCTCTTTTCTAAAGAAGGAATGTTGATTTAAATTTGATTGGAGTTCTTGTGATGTGTGGTGTTAAATGAGCTTAGTGCGATATTTCCTAAGTTTTAATGTGGAGTTTGAGTATTAGTTTATCAGACCGTTGCTGGGAGTTATTGAGGGTCTTTATTTTCATCTATATTTTGTTGAATATCTAGAGCAACAATGTCGTTTTCATGTAGTTCCTTTTTATTTTCTTAAGGATCTGATTATTTTCCTATTGTTGTGGGATGGGTGGGTTTATGACTTTGTTTTGCGAAATGAGTTGGTATATTGTTTTGCTGTTTGTGGAGATTGAGTGTTGGGATTTTTGATAGATTCATGTGTGGGAATTGGGTTGTTTTTTGAGTTGTTTAATATTTTTATTAAGTTTCACATTCTATTATTGTTTGTTTTGTTAGTTTTTGTTAGATGGGTTTGAAAATTATTAGAAGGTGTGTGTTTTGGATAGTTTGCTAATTTGTGTGTTGAAATTATTGGACGTTATGTTATTAATTTGTTGAGTTTGCTTGTTGATTTTTTTTAGTAGATTTCGTTGTTTGATCAAGTTTGAGATTTCAGCTGTAGGGGTGGGGTTATACTTTTTGAGGTACCGCCGAGGTATATTTTATATATATATATATGATTATATATATATATATAATATATATATATATATATATATATATTATATATATTATAATATATATATATATATAATATTATATATATATACTTATAATAGTATATATATATATATATATATATATATTATATATATATACTATATATTTATATATAATATATATATTTGAATACCCCCTGATGTATTTTCACCATGCTGGGATCACGATCCTGGACCCTAGCAGATGAGTGCAAGTGTTTGACCACTAAGCCACGGCTGAGACAAAAGAAGATCCGAGATAACTCTTACTGTCCAAAGGCAGAGCATATTACTACGTACTCTTCGCTCGCCACTCGGGCGTAGGGCCAGACAGGGTACCGCGCATGTGAATAATAATACCAAGACCTGGGGTCATTATGTTATGTACAAGAAAAATTGCAATACCTGCAATCAAATTTGTATTTCGTAACATAATTACCCCGTTTTGTAATTATTATTCACCAGCGTGATACCTCGTTGGGCCCATACGCCCGATGCGAGCGAGAAGAGTACATAGTAATGCTCTGCTTTGGACAGTAGAAGTATTCTCGATTTCTCTTTTGTCTCTCGTGGCGTAGTGGTCAAACACTCTGCACGCTTATCTGTTAGGGTCCAGGATCGTAATCAGCATGGTGAAAGACATCAGGGGTATTTCCAATACAATTTGATTGCAGGGATTGCATTTCTCTTTGCTCTTATATATATAATTATATATATTTATATTATATATATATATATAATTATATTATATATATAATATATTATATATATATATAATATATATATATATATATATAGATATATATATAATATATATATATATATATATATATATATAAATTATATATATATATATAGTATAGTATATATATAGTATATATTATTGGTGCTTAAACTTGAACGAGAAGGAACATATTTCCTTATGGTGTCTTCATCTCCTAAAGATATTACAACTATACTAGGGTTTGATTTAATTTGTATAAAGTATTGGTTAGTTCCATATTATACTTGAATAATATTTATTTTTAATGAAAAAATAATGGGGTATTTTTTTTTATTTATTAACTGATGGTTGGTGGGTATTTTATTTTGTATTTAATGTATATATATATATTTTTAAATTTAAGTTTGCAGTCACAATTGTTTGTTTTTTTTTTAATCCAGCAATTGCATTTCAAAGTTGCAAATGTCATTATCATAAGTTTTATTGATGACTTTGCTATCATTTTTTTTTACAAACATTTTTCAATTCCTCTCTCCGTGTACAGTAAATAATAATAGACGAACAGCCTTCAAATATCGCCTGTTAACAAATATCAAGGCTTCCTCTCCCTTTGCGACTTTCCTAAGGTGTCAATCGCTTCGTCGATTGATATTCTAAAGATTATTCTAGAGGAAGATTCTGAATTAAATCCGAGAGCTTTTTGAACTTTCTATTCTAAATTTCCCCTGGCCACTTCAGCGCATCATCAGAGACGAGTTTCTATACTAAATTAGCCATTGATGAAACAAAATAAGTTGAGATAAATCTTCATATTGAATTAACAATAAAAAGGTTTGTAGATAGGATTATGTTTAAAATTACTTATAGTAATAGAGAGATTCCATCCCAGCCAATTCAAAAATGTTCAAAAAACATTTCCCATTTCCTTGTACTTGATATTTGATAACTGTTTGTGCTTTTTTTTTATAAGAGGACTCAGGCCACGCCTAAAATAAAAAAAAAATCTTTTCGTGTAGTATGTTAAAATGATAATGCGACGATGTGTGAGGCGAATGAGTTCATTTTTTAAATGTTCGAAGATCTTACTAGGTGTAGTCTATCTTGTGAGACAAATTTGAGAGAAATTGGTAGTATACCCGAGTCAAAGAGGCATTACAGTCATCTATGATATACAGTTACATTTGGGTGATACTATATGGAATCGCGTTCCCCTTAGTCGCATTAGTTCTTTCGTAAAAAAATAGAGAAGATGAAGGCTATTGTAAGATCCTAATTTTTTAATTCCTGTGCACTTACCTATGACTACATTTAAATTATGGAAAAACATATATTAGTGGATAAGTGTTTCATGGGTTTTATCACTGGAACAACGATCCCGACTATTACTTGTCACATATTGAAAACTTGGTATTACGTCTTTCATCCCCAACTAGTATACAATTCCATATACGATATGTTTACAAACACTTTTTGCAGTCTTTCAAACATGATGATGGATGTTACTCTTTATCGATGAACTTCGAAACGAAGTGTATTAAATTTTACTTTTGAAATCTTTGAAAATAATTCTTTCCATTTCTTAAACGTTAACATCTCCTTTGATTCAAGCCGGAACCCCACCAAAAGTATTTAGTCAACCTACTGACAAAGGTCTTTATAACTAACTTTAATTCACACTTACCCTTAACTTACAAAATCGCACTTATTAAAACTTTACTGCATAGAGCTTACCTCATTTGCTCAAACTGGAAACTTTTGATGCAGAACTCTCGAATAACATAATCTCGCTAAGTATAACTTTCATTCAATATCTCTATAAAATATAAAAAACATTTATAAAATAGAAAAAATAATGATGAAAAACCAGAAGATAATCTGGGATAAGTTTTTTATTTGCTTTTTCAGATTGCTACAGGAGATATTACAAAAGTTAATAGATTTGAAAAAAAAATATACGAACTATCACGTCTCCAAATGTTAACTCATAAGGAATAAAAATTAGATCTTACTATAAGCCATTCAAACTCTTCATATGTTCCGAAAGAACTAATGCGACTAAGGAGAATGTGAATCATGTAGTATACCAATTTCACTGTAATAAAAGATGATGTAATGTATCATTTACATCGTGTATCTACAATTCTCTCAAACTTGGTATCTCACAACATAGATACAAACCTCAGTAAGCATTTCGAACATTTAAAAAATGAACAGGCAACTCTCATACACAATCTCGATATTTCCAATTTTAACATACTACACAGAGCAGGAATTTTTTTCGAATTGAGACTGGCTGAGTTACTCTTGATCAAAAAGCACAAACCAGTTATCAATATCAAGCACAATGAAATTGGAAAAAAAATTTTTTGAACATCTTTTGAGTTTGGCTGGATAGAATCTCTCTATTGATATAATTAATATTTTAAAATTTTAGATTTAACGATAGTTATTAATTTTTTAAAATGTTACTTCACATATTTACATTTAAATAACATTTAATTTGTTTCATCAACTGTTAATTTAGTCTTGAACTAGTCTCTGATGACCCTTGAAGTGACCAGGCGAAATATTAGAATAAAAGTTCAAAAAGCTCTCGTACTATTCTATTCCTGACAGGGTTGGGATTAAAAAAAAACGATGTCTCGTTTTTTTAAAAAAAAGAAACGTTTTTAAAAAAAAAAAAAAACCAAAGGCCAAAATTTTTGGGTTTTATTTGTTTTTTTTTTTTTAAATTACTCATTTTTCATACATATCAAGTCTTTTTAGGGTATTTAGCATTAAAATACAGTAATACAATATGTTAAAAGAGGTATACAATATATAAAATAGAGTTTAGTACTTAACTAAAGTTTTTCTAGTGCTATAGGGCAATAATTATTAACATTTCACATGGCTGTTATATATATATAATATATATATATATATATATATACTATATATATATATATATAATATTATATATATATATAGAATATATATTATTTATAGATATATATTATATAATATATTTATAATAGATATATAATATATATATATATAGTAATATATATATATATATATATATTCTCATCACCTTTTTCTCCCAAAGACTTGGTAAGGTGCTAAAAGCATTGCAGAAAAGAAAAGCGTATTAAATATGACAAAAGTCGAAAAAGAAAGCCCAGCCTAACCCCCCTTCCCTCTGTACCACTTAATTAGTAAAGGATTCATCGCCAGTCAGAAATCCACCCTATATCTTCACGGGACTGCGACGGACCCTCACTATGGTAATCGTCAAGTGTAGGGTTCATCCCTGACCCAGGTGGCGCCACAACCATACCCCCTCACAAAACCCCGCCATTCTCTCTTATTATGCACCTTATTCTCGCCTCTGCCAAACTCACATTTCTGTCCTTCGACATTCGTTTACTGACTCAATCCACTTTTTCTTCCATCTCCCAAGCGGTCGGTTCAATACATCGCCGACTATACATCAGGCTTAAAAACACTATCATTTCATCCTTTTCCACATGACCAAAACCATCTCAACATACTTTCATTTCTTCTCTCGTTTACCCCTTTGCTTCACACCACAACCTCTAGTATCCATTCCTCATTTTATCAATTCTTTCCACACCTAGCATGCCCCTAAGAATTGTCCATCTGAAACATTGAACTTTTAGATCATATACTTCTTATTCCAGACGCATAGTGCTTACTACATAATACATACACAGGTAACAACATACCGTCATGTAAGACCCTAGAGCACTAAAGACTTTAGTCCCTCTTACATTCACCAACGATTTAATTGCACCAGCCACCTTCCTGCCATTCACAACTTTCCTACTAAACTCTGCATCATTCCGTTCCCTTCTCATCCAACTAATACCATAAATATTTAAACTTCAGACACTTGTCCAGCTGTCACCATCTCCCAAACAATAACTTCACACTGAGGGGACTGATCCTCACTCACAACCATAAACCTTACCTTATCTAGCGTTTTACTTCAGACCCCTCCTCTTTACACGCACCTGCCAAATTCATTCTACCAATCCTCTCAAACTCTTTCAGAGTCTCCACCACAAACCAAATCATCCGCATTTTAAAGGTAGGGCACCCTCCACTCATCTCCATCATTCTAACACCATTTCCTGTCACGCCCGCCTTCAATTCTTTCATAGCCCCATCCATATACAAATTGAATAACCAAGGAGACATAACACACCCCTGCCTCACTCCGCTATTAATACTAAACCAATCACTTTGACACCATTTATTCTTACACACGCCTCAATATCGTCATACATACTTTTGATTTCCATTCAGAAGCCTATCACCACACCATAACAATATATTCACTAACACCTGCCATAGACCTTCCCTATTTACCCTATCATACCGTCTGTTACAAATCCATAAAACAAATACAATTATTCTTCTTCTCCTCATTTTCTCTATCATTTACTTCAATGTAAAGACTTTGATCCACACATTCCTCTACCACTTCTAAACGCACCTATTTCTTCACCAATCAGGTCCTTCAGTCACTCGGCGCACTCTTTCGACCAAAACACCAGGAATCTATACTTCCCTACAACACTCAAGTTAAACTAAATTCCCCTATAAGTTCTACAGTTCCCTTTAATCTCCCTTGCCCCTTTATATAAGGGTTTTATATTCCTTCTCCTCCAACCCTTCGAAACTATACCTCCCATAAACGCTTTATTACACACATATTCAAGAATCCAATCATTCAACTCTTACCTCCGTTCATTGATCATCATCACCAGTTATTTCATCTAATACCTGCAGATTACCATTCTTCAACTTTCTCACTCTACCCCATTTCCTCCTCTTTGTTAAAACCTCATCCCCTAACATACCTATATCCTTCTTGCAACCTCAAACCCACACATCATTATCACCTCTTCATTTACTGCCAATATTATGTAGATTTTCGAAATTGTCGTTCACACCTCCCACTCGACATCCATTTCATCAGTTACAAAAACAGCCCATCCCTAATTCATTATTCTAAGCAGGTTTCCCCTTATTCATTCTTAACCTTTCGCGCTTCCTTCCAGAAGAGCTTACTATTCCCTTGTATGTCACCCCATTTCATCTCGTTCCAAACTGTTTCATTTACCTCGTTGTTTTCTCCTAGTATTACGACCTGTTTAGCAATTCCTATCCTCTTATATAAATTCCAAGCATCTTTACTTATTGAAACTTCATCATTTGCTTATAGTACATTTTTCCAAGCATCTTTCTTTTTACTTTTAACCGCTTTACATCACCTCGTTCATTCACCACTCGTTGTTATCAGTCTTACTGCCTACTTTTTAGCATCAGACCCACATACATTCTTTTGCACTGCTAACAATTGCTTCCTTTATTTGCTTCCCAGATTTGTCAGTTTCAACTTGTTCACATTCAAACATATTTACTTGCGAGCTTCTTAAATACTTATCCTTGATTACCTTGTTCCTAAAACTTCTCACTCTTAATTTTACCCACTTCCCTCCGATCACCTTCCTCTCCACTCAAGTCCCCACTAACTTAATTGTACATAGAACAACATAATGATCTGATTATCCCATTCCTAAACCCCTCACTGAATTAACATCCAACACATACTTCAACACTCCTTCTTCACCAACACAAATCAATCCATACTTTCACTTCAATACCATCTTTACCTACACCACCAGTATACTGATGGCTACTCTTGTGATTAAAGAAAGTCATTACTTACACACATACCTCTCCCCCTCACAGAAAATCAATCACCTGCCTACCATTCTCATTTCTCTCCCGACACCCAAAACCACCTTGTTATACCATCTTTTTTTGATATATATATTATATATATATATATAAAGATTACTATATATATATATATTATATATATATATAATATATAATATATATATATATATATATATATATATATATATATATATATAATATATATATATAAAATCCGTATTAATAGTCATTATTTAGGCCTAGGAAGGGGTATTGGTACAACTGTATAATTTAAAACATCTTTAATACACATAAGACCGTAATTTTTTAAAAAAAAACAAAAAAAAACAATCATTCCCCATCTGTTTTACCAAAAAAACAGACAAAAGACGCCTACCCGTATTTTTTTATGTCTCTCTGCTAAAAAAAAAACAAACCATGTATAAAAAAACGTGTTGTAGCTTTTTTCATCAACCTAATTCAAGAATCCAGTCTTTAAGGAAAAGCAAGAAACATCAAACGTCATCGAAGCTGATTATACGGGTCTTCGCCTGTTATTATGTAAAATTAAGTGATCGGAAAGAAAGGACGCTGTCGCCACGGCGACGCCAAGACGGTGGCAAGCAGAGCGAAACCCCCATGAAAAGGTACGAGTGGGTGTTGCACGGTGAGGCAAAGAGAAGAAAAAAACGATGGCATAAACGATAACGTATTCTCTCAACGGCTGGAGATGGGGATCTTACTGCCCACGTGCAAAAGCTTGGAAGACGTAATAATGAATAATAATGAGAATAGCGAGTAATAACGTAATAAATACATAATTAACGATACAATTAATCCAGTAGATCCAACTAAATAATAACTCCATCTACATAATAATGATTAATAATAATTAATAATAGATAAATAATAAATAGTATAATAAAATCTTAAAATTTTTTTTTTCTTAAAAAATAATATAAGTTATCAATACCAACATATCCCACGAGGCCCCAGAAGTTCAATCCCAAATGCGGTTAAATGAGTGTGGTGTTGCTAACATAATTATGAAATTTAGTATGATCATTTAAAAGACCATGCTGAGTTATTACTTTTATAAGGCGTTATTCGCGCACAGCAGTCGTGAGTTTTTATTTTATTAATAAAGAGATAATGCAATGTGCTATGCAATGATACATGATGAACCTGTACATATTTAGCTATCTAATTTGATATTTTTTATATTGTAGTAGTCGTGGATCACCCGCGACCCCAAACTGAACAAGAATTTATTTTCCTTTCAACGGGGTAAGCACTATTATTTTCTATACGTTATTTAATTAATATTAATATGGGATTTAATCATTACTTGTTATTTTTTATAGGTACTATCCTATTAGTTTTCTTTGCTACTTGAAATTTTTTAGAGTTGATATTAATAAATAGCACTTTGTCTGGTTAAGAGAAGACTTTCTACATCTCACTTCCCGACCATTACATGCTAGTCAGCAGCGCCAAGTGAGTCAGCAAAGGCGCGAATAGTACTTGCCAAGATATCAAGCCTCTCCTCCCCCTCAGTTTCTCCAGAATGATAGCTTCCGAATGTACCTGTCTTTATTCATTCAATAATTGAGCACGAGCTGCTGTGTTAACCTCTCACTAGGCCAACGCTCTAAGCGCCTAATGAAGAAATAAGGGCGAACTGGTGAAATCCCCCATTGTAGCAGGAGAGTTAAAAGATTAGATGTAAGTCCTGTGAAGAGCCACGCCATCCTTCTCACAAACGTCCTCAAAGTAACCAAATTATATACTGAAATGACCAACTGTAGCCCAATGTTATCTTAACATCTTTTGAGCATGATGATGCACACGTCGTCGCTGCTATTTTGCGTTGCTCATCACCATACTCCTAATTTGTTACGCGCGATGTGAAATATCTGCGCCTAATTGATATTACTAGCTAGCTTATAGCGTCTAGATTCACAATTTATTTGGGTTCAAATAATAGCTCTATTCAGATGTCTTCATGTATATGTCCGATACTTTAGCTGCTGACAAATATTACCAAAAAAATAAGACACACACAAAAAGCGTCTTTATAACGCTTCTAGAACGCCAAGTTAATGCAAATTTTTAACCAAACACAACCCCTTAGTCGCATCTGATAACACAAAGCATTCAAACCACTCAAATTAAGTAAGTCATCTCTCTAATTAATCTTAATTATGCTTTGGAGACTCTTTAATTCTTGCCAAAAACAACTTGTCCTACCCTCATTAGTTACTTCCAATATATTAACTTATCATCATTATCATGAGGATTCCATGCGTACTTAATTTATCCTCTATCACCTCATATTTATTTGGTACTTCTACTCTACCTATTTAATATATCGCTCATTTCTGATTATATATATTATCGAGTTATAGTCTATTCTAACTACCAAATATTAAGATCTATTGAGTATTAAATACCGCACCAAATCTCAATCAAAGTATTTATCGTCATTATATATGAGTAAAAAAGTTTGAAAACTAAAATATCCGATTTTATAATTGTTTCATTTCTCTTTGATATTGCTCAGATATACATATTCTTATTATAAGCAGGGAAACATCCTTACACAAATGACATAAAAGAGGTTGTGCAAACTCAGAAAGACCTCGTCATAAGTCTATCCTGAGACAAAATAAAGACTGCGCTTCTAATGGGCTGGCTTGTGCTGAGTACCTGAGCACAGCTACTGGCTTTTAGCGTGAGGCCACTAGGCTATCCTTCTTCTCAATTCCAACTTTTTAAACGCATAACATCTCCTCGAATAGCTGCCGGATTATTTCACTGTAGGTGCTGAGACGCGCGCCTACTTATATCCGCAGAATTGATTCGTTTAGCTCGCTTTCCTACGCCCACTCAATATAATACATCTGACGATAAAGCGGTATCTCAATGAATCTTTTTAACATTATCTTATAGACCTCCGCATAAC
>JABUQX010047637.1:5000-17500 GCA_015478945.1 Trachelipus rathkii | reverse complement strand
TTATATATATATATATATATATATATTATAATATTAGTATTATATATATATATATAATATATATATTTATATAATATATATATTAATATATATTTCCATATAATATATATTAATATACATATAGGTGAATATATTGAACATGAATTTAATCTATATATATATATATATATCTTCAGCATCATTAAATTAATTGGTTATCTAAAAAAAAAAAACAATCAAATTAAAAATGTTTATTCTAGGTTTTATTAAGATGATATGAAGATCAATTTTTTACATTGATAAAAGCATTTAGCTTATCTTCTCCGATATATTATATATATATATAATTATATATATTATATATATATATATATAATATATATATAATATAATATTATATATATATATTATTCATATATATATATATATATATATAATATATATTATATATATATATATATATATATATATTATAATTATAACCACACGGCCCACAAGAGTAGCAACCACACGGGTTGAATAATCAACTCTATGGGTGGGTACATGGTTCATACGTATTTTAAATGTCAAAGAAAATTTGGATGGCGAAATGAATTTTAAGTCAGTAACAAATAAGAAGCTAAATAAAAAGATGTCTACATTATTTATAGTCCTAATAATTACATAACAAAATTAAATGTTTTGAAGAATATTCAGTTCTCGGATAATGAGAGAAAATAGTTACTATTAAAGTGGGAGGATTCAGATAAGATATGGGATAACCTTTTAGAATTTGGTTTTATGGACCATAGAGTAGGAAATGACGACGTCGAATGGGGTCCAGTTGAGAACAATCAATGAAGATATGATGAACAGATTGTGGGATATGATGACGACTGCAAAATTTGCAGATGGGAGGAGGATCCAGTGACATGTAATGGCTGTGAGTGATCTTGGTGTGGCCAATGCTGAGGCGTGCAAGTATCACCTCGTTCTAGCGCTTTCGTTGGTGAGAGGAAGACCAATCACCAATGTTGGGCTTTTTATTTCTAAATTTCGCTTCTCGATGATCACTCACCCAGCACTTCTGCCAATAAGACCGGAAGCCTTGTCGGAGAGCAGGATAATAATCAGTTGATGAGAGGCGACCTTGTCGAATGGCATCCGGGAGGTACCTTAGGAACAGCTCCGGAAGGAAGATGCGGCTATTTTGGCCTCTCTGTCAGCGATTTCGTTGCCAGTTACCACTGCGTGAGTAGGGGGGGGGGTCCAACATAGAATGATTTGTTTCTTAAGAGAGTGGAGCAACCAAAGAAATTGTTGTACAGCGGATACCATTGTGTTTTTAGAATAGGGAGCTTTAAGAGCCTGGAGGGCTCTGAGCGAATCTTATTAAAGGACTTAAGAGTGGTTTTGGTTAAGGAATAAAATTTGAGAGAAGGCAATCATTATAGCCATTAGTTCTGCCGTAAAAATTAAAGAAAATGAAAGAAGGGAAGGAAGTGTGTAAGGCAAGGTTGGTGGCAAAGACAACAGAAGAAGCACCCACACCTGTCCCTGGTTTAGAGCCGTCAGTAAACACCGCGAGTAAAATCCACCGATTAAAAATGCGGAATGAGACAGGAGCAATGCCTTTAATAAAGCATCGTGGTGGCTATATTTGGAGAGAGAGGTCAGGACGGACCAGACAAATAGTGATATGAGCAGGGAATAGCCAAGGTGTATACCCTTCATCAATGGACGGCTCCCGGGCAGGGCGACCCGGGCAATCGCCCATGGCCCCGCGCCTTATAAGGGCCTCGCTCGCATGCAGATGCTAACAGATTTAAGGCCCCATACCGCATGAGAGTTTAAACTAAGAAGGCCCCAAAGGTCCAAAGCTGTGCGGTCAATATACTTTTTTTTACCCTTTTATGATTAGTCTAAATCAGTAGCCCAAATATATATATGTATATAATGAGGTTTCTATAAATAAATAATATATATATATATAATATATATATATATAGTATCATGGGTATCATTAGGTAAATAGGTAAAAAATTTATATATTATATAGACATACCCAAAAAATATATATATATATATCGATATATAATATATATATATTATATTATATATATATATATAGTATATAATTAATCCCTCCGGTATAATCCCAATAAATAAAAGGGTACTCATATATATAATAGAGTATAGTTAGTGATAGATATTATGGTAAAATAGGAAGTGGGTTATTTAGTATTAATCACATATTATATATTTACCCTATATCTATATATACTTAGTGCCAGATTTTTAATAAACTTTCCATATACTTTTGTGATAATGTTATTTCTTACTCGAAAAACACCGCCCACGGATCGCCGCCGCAGCCTGGCTCGCCATTGCGTTCCCAGGAGACATCGCAAGTCTAAGACCGCCACTGTCCTTCATCCGTAGAATTTGAATAGGCAGCAGGCCTTATTGCAAAGGTAATGTGAGAAAGTTAAACGGACATATTATACTGTGTTTGAATAATGGCTGCATTAAGGAGCGCTATCTGAAGTATCTTAAACTCACAGAAAAATCGATGCAGAGCAGGAGACGGTATTGGACTTTACTAAAGCGAATGATAACGTGCGCATGACTATATATGTATCTTCGAACGAGAGAAAAGTAAAGGCAACAACACATCAAATTCAACTTTCAAGGACTCACACCGCGGGGAAGGGACGATTTTTGAAGGCTCTATTGGAGATACGGATCTCCTCATTTTGGATGGAAATATAAACGGGTGTAGTAAGAGTGGGATAGGCCTGACATACAGATCCCTCTGTTGATACAAACCTTCCAGCAAGACCCTGTTATTGCAGAAGCATAAATATACGAAAATATATGATCTCATTATAATCTTAATCTCGTTAAGTTTGATACTTTGCAAGTGTAAAAAGACAGTTATAGGTATGATCTCTATGATCTTCCACTGTTGAAAAGTCTGGCGAAGAGTGTATGTAGTCTAATTCGCGTCAATTTTGAAAGGCTTGCGGATGCGGATAAGTTAGCTAGAGTGAGAATAGAACATAAACTTATCAACTCTAATGCATTGTAATTACTTGCAGTGAGCAGAGATCGATTTAGTTATATGTCAGGCCAGAAAGAAGGACTACAGGTAAAGATGTTGTTGGAGCGGCAGAGACACTTTCTGTGCGAGCATTAAGTAAGGAAGTTTTGGGTTGACAGTACAAATGTATAAGTTCGAAGTTATGTTTACAGTGTTTGGCGATTAATTCGACGAGATTCCGAAGCAGCTGCCTTAAAAAATAATCATGTTTGGGGTAGTGCGGGTCCTTTTGTATTGCCTGTAGAGTTTTTTCTCCCTGTTTGCTTGTTGCCACACTTCTTGGACCACAAGAGTTGCGAACGCCCCTCACCTGCGGAAGATCGCGGGATGCCAGGTTTCAAGCTGCTTGCTGGTGATAACTGCTGGAAAAAGTTTAAAGTGCCCATCGTTAACACATGGCGTTTTGAAAAAACACTTGGTTTGAATGGAAGATAGAATAGACTTTGCCTGATAATAAATAATGGGCACTACGATTTTGGTCATGATCGTTCCGGAGCTGGATATTGGGTGAACGATTGGGCTTGGATGCTAAGCTACTCTAGGTAATTGTAATGGTCACTGCGGGAACCAAGTAAACTGATCTCCATACGTGAGTAATGTGAACAAAAGGAAATATCAATACCAAGAAGAAGAGTGTGTATCTAAACATTCCGATGTAGGAGTCCTGTGGAGGCAATCCCAGTGGAAAGGATTGTTAGAGAGATCTACAAGGATGCTTTCGACGTTAGACGAAGTGACAGAGTAGCTCCATAAGGGGTGTTGAAGGTTGAAGATCTCCTAATATATATTACACAACGGATGATGAGGAGCTGCCTTAAAAAGATCAGCTAAGTCGGGCCTTAGTAAATTTACTCTTCGGAAGCCCAAGTAGATCGAACCAGACTCAGTAAGAGTCAGTGGTTGATTCGTGCTGTCACTGTGCATGAAGTCTAATTTGAAGAGGGACTGGAAGAATAGGGGACAGATTTATGAATTGAGTATTCCTGCTACTCCCTTGTCATTGTCACCTTACTTTCTTAAATAGAGGTAGCGGCGAATTATATTCGGCGAGTGGAATAAGTCGCAATATTGGCAATAGTTTTAAGGTTTCCTGAACAAACATATACACTTTGGTGTACAATATGTTTATTAGCATCTGAATGAGTTCTTCAAAATTGGGATAGTTTGTCACGACGAATTCCATTGAAGGGAAGGTGGACCATGCTTATGTTGTTATAAATTAATCATGAGGATGGTCTTTTTATTAGACATATTGTCTCTATGGTCCAACTTGGTAATTTGGAGTGGATTCAGATGAGGGAGGTATGGTATTTGCAGAGGGGTTCTCCATGGATTGAGAAGTAAGTGTATGAGTTCATTCCAAAGTCCATTTTATTGTTTTGGACTCGGTTGGTCGTTGGAAGAGCAAACAGAAATGCTCATGTTAGGAATGGAAGCGATATCCAGCATCTGCCAAGTACAAGAAGATATCAGAAATTGCGGTGGAGAATATGGGAATAATTTCATGGTAGGAACTGATGTAAAAAGGTTAAGCACCGGAAAAGTGTCATTTTTTTGGTAAGGAAGTTTGGTGTTGGCGTATATTGGGATCCAATATGGGATCCGTTGGGGTAAGTAGGTCTGACGTTAGAGACTTTGTCAGTGAGCCATCCGGTGGGTGATTGTAGAAGACTGGACAATTTGAGTTAAGATTGGGAACCTCTTTGTCCCCTTTCATGCTACCAACAGATTTAGAACGCTTGGAGCGCTTGCGTTGCTTGCGTTGAACGGGTTTCCATTCATCTCTCTCGGAAGCACAAGAAGCATTAGAGAGAGAGAGTGGATCTTCACATCAGGCTCCATTTGGGAACTATGATCTTTTTCATCCGCTAAGACATAGAATTCCTTAGAGTGCTGGAGTAGGAAATTCGGAAGAAGAGTGGTATATAGGAGGATTCAGAAGAGCTGGAATAATCCTGTGAGCTATCAGAGAGTTAGTTGGTTAGTTGTTCATTGCTGTGATTGTTTGGGTACAATCTATTGAAGTCGCGGCTTTTGTCTCAGGAATAGACTTATGGCGAGGTCTCTTTGAGTTGCATTTTACAACTGTTTTTAACATATGTGTGCTTATAGAAATTCGTATGATATTGTCATTATATAGCGAAGTAATCTTTATGTTGGGTGATTAATTCTTTCTTTGTGATTTAGAGAAACAGTCTTTTTTCAGGAAGGATTGAAGAGTGAATGGGTGGTGAGACAGATTAGAGGACATAGACGCAGGCTTTTTACGTGAGTTTGGCGAACTAATAGGGAGGGTATAGGACAGATGTCTTTTGTAGGAATTGCTTTCCAAGCTTTGCATTGGATTGTAAAACCAAGCTTAATTTGCAATTGTTAGTAATGGTTGAAAACTAGAACTATGGATAAGGATTGCATGATGGTATATGACTAAATTCATTGTGAGAAGGAAGATGGATCGAGATGGTGCTTTTTATGGACTATTGAGAAGTTACGGTGAGAAAGTATAGGCCAGCGATCTGTCCAAACTTTATGATCGACGTATCTCCGCATAGAGACGAAAGAATGTAAGTTCATAGTATAGTACACCGTACATCACTACTCCTCTGACTCATAGCGTGAGACTAAAGCTAAGTAGATAAGTGAAAATTACAATTTATGAGATTATAACAAATAATTCTAATAATATAAAATAGTATTGTGGTAGTATTAATTTATATATATATAATATAGGTAATATATATATATAGTACGGTATATATAGTATATATAGTGTAATATTACTCTAATATTACACTACTCAACATGACTTTCTTACTTGATAATATATAGTATAGAGTGATATAATATCTAGTAGTGATCTTTATATTCATCTATATATATATACTACTTCATCTCTCATCTCTATATCTCCTTAAACTATTATATATTACTTATCTATATATATTAACTATACTTTTTCTTCATCTTTCATTTATCATGTATATCTATACTATTACTCATACACTCTTATATACTGTATTCTATCTTATTAATTCTCGGCTTAATACTTCTTCTTACTTCTTTATCTATTTTCAAATGATAAAATATATTATAGGATATATGTATATGCTCTATTCATGAACTCTTCACTTACGTTAAATACTACTACCTCTACATTATAGAATAGAATGGTGAGTTCTCATGTTGGTTCGGGCCTGTCTCACCTGAGCATGTCTTCTATCCTTTTATCTACTGGTAGTATATTTAGAAATGCTCGTCCATAACATAATTATATGCTATCGGTGATGACTATTCAGCCCTTATTATGGTCAGATATTAAGTGGAATCTAATGATCGTAGGTGATTTACATATATCGTGCACCCTCATACGTTGATTCACTCGACTCATCGTGCACTTCGTGACATCAGTTGACCTTTCCTGATCTCCCTCTACTTTCTCTCTTCTGGTCTCCGTACCTTCCTCCAAGATATCATCGTGCCGTTTACACTACCTTTTGGTGAACTCCATCTTTTGCCTATAGCAATCGCAGTGCGGCAGTTGCAGTACACTGCTTGTTAGCTTTCCTTCGTACAGAATTTAAGCAGAGTCCTACTGGTAATGGATTGAATGTCGGCCCGGTAGTTAGCATTCGCATGACTGCAGGGGATTGACATGCCTATGTCACCATATGTAGCATAATAGATTGTCCGTGACAATGTCTAACCCAGTCTAACTATTGCGACTGTGGTGTTAATGCGCTGAGGATCTGGGCCTATGTCTCACTAACTTTGTGATATCTGGTCTGTATATGGTAACCATAGACCTCATCACCAAACTCCTCAGTCAAATATAGGATTAAGGTACAGTGCATAAGGAATGGCACTGTGGGGTCCTCCACAGTTTTGCCTAAGTGTGGTGTGTGTTGTTTTTCATATGAGAATGTTGAAATTCTCTCCGCTCATGACTGGTTTCGATCATATATAATGTGGGTCCCTATGTATACAGTATTTTACGGGAGTTAATGACCAAACTCGTTTGGTGCATCTCCAAAACCACGTTCTACTATGTCGGTGGAAAATAATAACTTATGACTACTAGTAAGCTTGTATAAAACCCTATTATCTCACCTTTGAAGTAGGATAAAATAATAAAAGGATACTAATTAGAGTGATCAACTAAGTTAAACTAAGATTTGGGGTATCAGGCTGAGTCAATAAGGAATAGGGATTATAAATCTTACAATAATGACTTATTTTGCTAACTCAGGAAAAATATCTTTTCATACTTGGGTGAAGTAAATTTCTTAAATAATTAATAGCAATATCTTCGTTTTTACTGTTCTAAGAATTATAATAACCATTGTAAGTGTTATCTTAGTTATCTTAATCATATCGAGTGGGAAATTAAAATGAAGGTGATAATGTACTCGTGAGAAAATAGTTTTATAAGGTACGATAAGTAAGAATGGACAAACATATGATTACAAACAGAGTAGTAGCTGGAAACGATGAAGGGAGCATCTATTATTCTCTAGCTCTTATAAAAGCTTTTAAATAGCGAAGAATACATCGCAAAGAAACAAATGTCTAAGCTCTATGAGATAATTGGAAGGAAACGATAAATGATATAGAATAAGCAATACTTATATAGGTATACCGTTATATAGAGGTCTATCAGGTAGTGTTGGTGATGTGTGATCAGCTAATGGTGTCGATTCCGGAATAGTGTAGGGGAAGGCAAGGCATGGAGTAAACACTGAGAAGAGACTATGACGATGGGTACTCCTCGGACTTCCCGGTGCACCTGTACTTCGTTTGTGGCACTCTGGGTTATGTCGTAACGCGATCGTTACCTAGAAGCAAGTAGACCCGATCGCTAAAGGTATGTAGTAGCGCTTTCTTTAAGGCCTGTAGTAGAGAAGAGGGAATAATAAATACTGAAGATCCTGCTGTGGCCTAGAGTAGGAAAAGTTAATGCGAAATTGAAGCGTCGAGAGACTGGGAACACCCCGAAGACAACTGACTGGGTAATATGTGTTGTGTTCGTTTAGGCGTGTCCTCTCTGGTTTTAATACACGTTTTATCCAACTCTGACAGAAGCCATGATTCATACCAAAAATTCACGATTACTCAGACTTCTTCAAAAATAGCAACAATCTACACATCATAACAATTAAAACAAAAACTCGTAAACAAAAGCACAACAGGATAGCACCAGAAACTGGCGTAAATATTATCGGTATTAATAGGAAAGAGGTCTCGTCCTTCTAATCCTCCCCAGCAGGCCACCCAATCATCAGGATACAGAGAACCGACAACCAAATATCCCGGACCTCCCACCTCCGTAGGTAGGCTCATGCAATGCGCATAGAGCCTCCGAGAAGAGCCTCCCGTAAACCACTCCTGCCCGGAATTTCAAAACATCTCTCCGTCTCGAACCCACACGTTTATTACCTAAATAAATTAGCGTAATACGCGCACGCCAGTTTAATACACACAAAGTGCAGTTGACAGTCTCTACAGATGGAGTTAAGCTACAAGGTTTACGTGTGTCCACTGCTTCCTACAATGGTAGTGGAACACTCGTCTCTATAAAGGACAATCTGGAAATGACGGGTTTCTCGCTTACTCATCGAACTCTATCTCATCGGGAAGATCGCTGTGTAGTAACTGAGTGACCAGGCGGGAATATAGGAGGAGTGCTATCGATAATTCTCGCTCACCAAAGGTGGACATTAGGATAAATTATCGGCGTATACAGAAGTAATGTGAGTGATACACCTACTCTTAGAAAGAGGGAAAGTTTATTTTTTCTCTAATCTTACATCTCAGTCAATACTGCTACCATGTCCGGCTAACTGGTAAGCACAACAGCCCGCTATTCCAAGGTATGACGCGAGTCGTGGAGCTATGCTATAAGCTCTCAAGCAAGATATCAGCGATACTCTCGCAAATTACGCATGTATGAGTCAACTCAGACGCTCGTGTATTAATAGTGTAGTGGTGAGATTTAAACTCTGACGCAGAAACAATATTAGCTAGAAGGGATATTGGAAAAGATATTTGTAATATCACAAGAATCTCTCCAGATGATGGCAGAGAAAGAGAGTGAAAGTGAATAGATATAACTCCAGCCGTCGTACTAAGAGTGCATCGCGAGTTCGCTATCCATCTATCGAATCACAGTATAACCTCTCATCGTATCGCCAACACCGCGACTTCCTGCTGCTAATCGGTGTTATATAGGCGGTCTGTATATGGATGTGTCTGATAGGTGGATACGTTTCCTTATGAAGGTCACGTCTACAGAATGAGTATACGCCTCGGACTATTGCACATTGTCTATCTTACGGATGTATTCCAATTTATATTTTAGAGAAATTTAAAGTCTCATATCCTATAACGAGATCGACGTACAGCACCGTATAAGACAGACAGTAGATAATGAAAAGTGAGTCATAATGATCACACGCTGACCAGGACAATTTAATGTGCGTTTTATAGATTTCTGTATGTGCTGAACAATCCTATACCAAGATAGTGAATGCAGAGGTGTTTGAAACCTAAGTCTGCTCCATAGAGTAAAATGGAGTGTGAATCAGCATCCTCCATACAAGCGGATGATACTCGCGGTGTTAGGTACGTTTACAGGTGCGCAGTAACAAGTGAGAAGGATAATACTATAGAGTCGTATCGCTCTGCAGTAACTAATCAAGAAAGCTCTCTCTTTGATTACATATCTAAGTAGAAGGCCGCCGCTAGCAACGTTTGTGATGTGAGGTCCAGACATTTGTTATGTTAAGGCCCATAGGATGTTTATATTGTCGAGCAGAATGTTCGAAAATTATGTAGTAAGTATGCAATATAAGCATAGGTGTTAATATGAGCTGTCTAGAGAGAGTGAAACCGGGAGTGTGGTGTTATTTATACAAGAATTACAATTATCTGCAAGAGATAACTTATAATAGGTATCTATATGACCTGTATGTGAGTGTGAATTCATCGCGCTCGCACGCACGACCAGAGTAGGTGTTCGAGTCAAGAAGAGAGCAGAGAAGAGTGACTGAGAACAAGGAGTTTGAGGAGTAAAGATATTTCATAGTGCCGGATAAAAATGTAGTGTAAATTCCTGTGTTGACCGTTAAGACTGGATGAGATAGCCATGTGATGAAAGGTATGATCGAATATGGTAACCTGTGAATAGTGATATGAGTAGATTGTTGATGGAGTATATCTATATATAAAACAGATTTAAGAAAGGATTTTTTGCATGGTCTGGATAAAAGTTTGATCCAAGTTGCTACTATCTAGAGAAGCTCCTCATAAGTACTCTATCTGATCCCTTACTGGCATTCAATACGCTCTCAAGCTGTCGTACGAGATTCATGGCACGGTGTAGGGATGAGTTGTCGATATGAAATAATATAGTCCCATGTTTCCTCACAAGATTGATTTGATCTTGTGGCGGCTGTGGCATTAATTGGTCCAGGTTATTCACCTCAACACGCAAGGTTTTATAAACATACTACGTTTAACATAGATAATCTCTAAATTACCATTTGTTCTTAATTAATATATATATATATAACTGATTATATTATATATATATATATATATTAGTAAGTATATTATATATATATATTTATATATAATATATATTATTATTAATATATATATATATATATATATATTAATATTAATATATATTATTTAATATATATATATATATAATATATATATAATTATATAGCTATATATTATCTAATATATTATATATATTATATATATATATATATATATTAATATAATTAGCACCTACGCAATTAACGGTCTATACCGCTTACGGCGTTTTCGTCTCAAATATAACGGCTCTAGCTTATAAATATATAAATTATACTCTCAGTGAATGTCGCGGATAGGTAATAAGCATCAGTCACGATAACGTGCGATAAACTAACGCTATTCAGCCAAATGCTTAATGCAACTCATATGCGATGTCATGTGCAGGCCAGTCTGTTTAGTCTTAGTTGCTAGTTCTGATCTAATCTTCGTCACCTTATTTCTCCAAACTTCCTATATTATACTGCTATAAATAAATTTAGTAAGTTAAACTTATAGAAAGATCGTATCATTAAGTTAATGCTGTCATAACAAATGTCATTGCATGTTAAAAGCAATTTCTACTCGAGAAGAAGAGGGCACTCTATGAGACAGGTTTTTTGTTGTCATTCTTCAATAGAGCACCATCGACACCTTCCACTGAAACGTCTGGCCTGCCATCAACTTTAGATTCTACACCAACTACATCACTATTACCGTCTGCAAAGCGAAGGCGGTCGTTTGATTCAGATAATGAAGATTCGCTAACATTCATTGTACGGTCGGACGAAGAAATGGCATTCTCCAAAATAAAATACTTGTATTTAAAATTTATATAATCTATTTTTCAATTAACCTTTCTTTATACGGTGTATGTATAAATATATATTAAAGGTAAACATTGTGTAAATTTTCTTTTCTATCATATGTTCTATAGTTAGTGTTATTTGCACACTTCAGTATATATATTAAAGTACATTTTTAGTAAGTTTTTTGCTGCAGGCGCGTGGAGGGCGACCAAAAGAAAAAGCCTTAATTCACTTACGCGGCGTTTTCACTTAACGGGCGAGGTCCGGTCCAATTACGCCGTTCATTGCGAGTGCTCTGTATATATATATGTTGTATTATTAATAATATACTAATAATAATAATATTTATAATATATATTAATGTATTATTGTATCTGTTATAATATATGATCTATAGTATATATATATGTATACTAAATATTTCCCATAATTAATATATATATACTATCACTCACTATACGGTATATTTCACTTATCAATATAAATATTATAAATACGTATATATATATATGAATATATAAATATAATATACACACACTCATATATATAAATATATATACAAACTTAAAATATTAATAATACTCAGTATGATTCATACTTATATAGATATTAGTATATTATATGTCTATAAGCTCCCGCCATATATATTATATATATATTATATACCTATATCATATAATATATTAGATATACTATGAGGAGAGCGCTTTTCTTAGTTTATCAATGATTTAGATTGCTATCAATAATAATTAATAATAATAATAATAAAATAAATAATTTAATAATATTAATAAATTAATAATAATAATTAATAATAATAATAATAAATAATTAAATAAAATAATAATAATAATAACTACTTAATAATAATAATAATTGTAATCATAATGTACCTAACTAAAAATAAAAACGAAATTACAAAAAACAAACTATTATTTATATTTTAGTAAGCAATGCTCCGGAAATATATATTATTATTTATTATATTTTATTTATTATTATTAATTATTATTCATTATTATTATTATTATTTATTATTTATATTTATTATT
>JABUQX010047637.1:0-2500 GCA_015478945.1 Trachelipus rathkii | reverse complement strand
ATCATTGTAACTAGTACTCTTTATTAACGCTGAAATTCCAAGAATTTTCTTTCAAACATCAAGAATGAAGATTTGCACCGATAAAAAAGACTGAAACTTGATATACGAATATAGAGATCCTCACAAAAAAAATTTTTCCTCTGAAAATTTTCAAAGCTTTCGAGTGACTCTTATGAAAGACATTAGATCAAGAACATCAATAAGAGATTTGGCAGATTTATTATTCATTGACAACTACATCATTGCGTCAAGTATACCAGATGTTTGCACCGCGTTTCTGTGTGCTCTTGACTTGCTGGTTAGCTGAGCTTGACATTTTCCAAAAGTTAAAATTGATTAAAATAATTTACTCACGTTCTACAATGGTCACAGGAGAGATTAGGGGAAGATTCATATAGGCTATGCAACACACGCCCAATTATTCACCCCCTATAAATGGACATAACAAAAAGGGAAAAATTCCCGCGCGAAAATTTTTTTTTTTTAACCCAGGGGGGGGAGGAGGGAGGGGGAGCGGAGGGGGGCCGAAATATTCTTTTTTTGGGGAAAAAAAAAAAAACCCCCTATAAACACCAAAACTATAGCTTTTTTGGCCGACTAAAAAGTTAATTCGGGTATTTTTTATGTCTGTAGTCATTCTTTCAGAATTTTCAAGTATTCAAACCCATGTTTTGATTAAACCCGATCACTTCAAATTTTATTTTCGAAATGAACGTAAAAAAACTTGAAAATAATAGCATATATGGGATCCATTCCTTACAATAGCACATTTTTTTTACGAATTTTGAGTTTTAAGTGCTCAGCGTTTGTCCTAATTTCCAAACCCACTTTTTATTTTAAAAATGAAAATCTGGCTATAAATTTTTCCTGTTCGTGCGAAGTGGATTGGAAGTTTTCAGGGCATATAGTAGTCGGAAAGAGATGCACATTTATACTTAAAATCAATTACTTTGTATATGCATTAGTTTATGATTTCTTGGAACAATGTTCCAAAAAAAAAAAAAAAAAATTTTTGGTAAATTTCTAAAAAAAATTTCTTTTGGTTATACACAAAAATTATAAAAGTAAAAAAGAAAGCAATCTCGCCTCGACTATAGAAGCCCCGAATCTAGATGACCATCGGAGAAATTCATATTAAAAATAGCATATTTAAATAGTTCACAATTTTCAATCATCGGTTTTTAGGAATTAGTGAAAAAATATATATATTTTTTTTCACTTCATCACGACCAACATCAATTTATTCAGGGGCTTTTATAGGTCGGGCAGATGGATCTTTTTTACTTAGATAATTTTTTTTAAAAATTTCAAAAAAATTTTTGTTGGAAATTTGTTCCAAGAACAAATCTAAACTAAATATACAAAAGAAATTATCTAAGTAAAAAAATGTGCATTTTCTCGACTACATATGCCCTGAAAATTTCATTTCACTTTCGAACGAACAGAAAAAAAATTATTCGCAAATTAATAATTCAAAATTAAATAAAAGTGGGTTTGGAAATGGACAAACGCTGAGCACAAAACACAAAAATTCAAAAGTAAAAACAAAATGTGATCATTGTAAGAAAGATCAATCTATGCATATTTCAAGTTGAAGTCATTTTGAAAAAAATTCTGGGAAGTTTGATACGAAAAATGTCAAAAAATTGGTTCGAAAAATTGAAAATTCTGAAAGAATGACTCAGACACAGAAAAACACCCGAAAACAACGTTTTAGAGGGCAAAAAAAAGCTACAGTTTGGTGTTAATATGGTCAACATCAGCTGAAAATTTCGATTTTTATGTTCATTTTTATGGGAAGGGTGAAAATTGGGCTCAGCCCGAACCCAATATTGGACCCCTGTCCTTAATTAATATTTTAAGTGTAGAATGCAACATTGCAACACAAATTGACATCAGAGAGGTTAAATTTAATACATTTGCATTCACAAAATGCAAACGGCAACAAGGTAATGCAGAAAGTAGTAAAGAAACATGTAAACAATTTCTGTTAAATTTTTCACTATTTATAATAATGTAAATTATATAATATTATAATAATATATAATATATATATAATATAATATTATATATATATATATATATTTATATATTATTATATATAGTATATATATATATATAATATATACTATAGTATATATATATATATAATATATATATATATATATATAAATTATAATATAATATATAAAATTTTTCGTAGAAGACAGAAGTAACTAACTGTATATTGTATAACCAACTTAATATAGCTATGAGATAACATAAACTCTCCTCAGCTAACTTTCATTGAATATAATATATTTAGTTTGAAAAGAAAATATATCATATATAAAATATATATATAATTATTAAATATATATATATATATATATTATATATATATATAATATATATAATTATATATATATAATATATATATATATATAATATATATATTATATTATATGGGCCCAAATTTTTAAATTTTGCGGAGGGCCCGACAATTTTTGCGTTACGCCAC
>JABUQX010047636.1:12500-16014 GCA_015478945.1 Trachelipus rathkii | reverse complement strand
ATTTTTTAAGTGTATAAACAAGTAAAAAGCATTAAATTTTTTATTAAAACCCAAAAATGTTTTAAAGAAAAAAAAAATGAAAATAAATAAAAAATTTGAAAAAAAATATAGTGGGAAAACCATTTTAAATAAAAATTTTTTAAAAAATTAAAATAAAAAAATAAAGATAAAGTAAAAGTCCAATTAAACTTCAATAAATAAAAAAGTTAAAAAGAAAAATAAAAACCAAACAAAAAGAAATAAAAAATAAAAAAATTAAAATTAAACACAAAGTATAAATGTATAAAATAAATTACAAAAAAAAAAAAAAGTTAGAAAAATAAATTAAATAAAAAAAAAAAAACAAACAAAAAGAAAATTAAAATAAAAAAATAATAAAAACAAAGATATAAATGAAAAATAAAACTTTAAAAATAAAAAAATAGTTAAAAAAATAAATGTTAAAAAACTTAAAATTAAAAAATGAAAAAAATTAAACACAAAGTGTAAAATGTAAAATAAAACTTATAAAAAAAAAAGGTAGAAAAAATAATTGAATTAAAAACAAAAAATGAAAAAAAAAAAAAACACAGGTATTATTAAAATAAACTGTAAAAAAAAAAAAAAAATAGTAACAAATAATTGATATACTGCAAAATGAATGTATAAAAAATAAAGGGAAAGAAAATTCAATTAATAAAAGCAAACAAAAAAATTTATTTTTACAGTTAACGTTTATAAACAAGAAAATGAGATTTGAAAAATATAAATGTCAGTCGTCAACATTTAGAAATCGGGTTATCTTGCAAGATGCAATGCAATTGACGCCGTGTTACATGTAGAACCAGAAGCACTTAAGTGTAACATTAATATTTCCATTATTAAACGGAATGTTTAATAACCTCGGGCACCGCACGCTCCAGCCGTGCCGATAAACCACTCTGTCTCCTTCTTCAGGACTCTTCCTTCTCTGAATCCTCATTCCTCCATCCTCTTCCTTTTTTTCGCTATTCTCCTCTGTTTTGCATTTCCTTGCATTTTTTTTTCAGCGGGACCCCCCTCCGTTGGGCGGTCCCAGGACACCCTTTACGGACTTATAACCGTCATTTTCAAGATCTACAGGTCCAATAACATATATTTTGATGTAAATATGGGACCAAAACGAATATTTATGAAAACTCAGCACCGCAACCGGCTCCAGCACCGTGCCGGAGCCCAAACTCCTCCGAATCCAATACCAAGTCTTTCTAGAAATTCAACCCTGAATCCTCTCACCAAATTTCGCCCTATACAAACACTCGATATTTTTTAAGGGGGGAGGGACCTGGCCCACCGTTACGAACCCTACGCAACCTTCATATTAGAGTTCTACGACCTTATAAATATATATAAAATATATACATATATATATATATATTTATATATATATTATATATAATATTATATATATAATATATATAATAATAATATATACATATATATAATAAATATATATAAATAGATGTATGTATGTATGTATGTATGTATTTATGTATTATGTTTGTATGTATGTATGTATGTATGTATTATGTATGTAAATGAATGTGTTATGGATGATATTTATGTATGTATGTATGTAATTATGTATTATTATGTATGTATATTGTATGTTTGCAGGTATATGTATGTACGCATTTCTATCTATGTTGTTTATATATAATATATATACGATATAATATATATATAAATATATATATATATTATGATAATAATAATATATAGATATATAAATAAATATAAATAGATATAATATATATATTAATATATATATATATAATATATTATTATATATAGTATAATATACTATTCTCTATTTCCCCTTCTCGCAAAAATGCATTGTCAAAACTCTTTGGGGATCATTGGACATTTTAAACAGGTGGCGGCTTTTTTTGCTCAATACCTTATCCTCTTTCTCTCGCTCTCCTCCTCCTCTCTCTCTCTCTCTCTCTCTCTCTCTCTCTCTCTCTCTCTATATATATATATATTATATATATATATATATATATTATATATATAATATATATATGTGGGTGGTGTGTGTGTGGTGGTGTTGTGTACAACAATTTTTCCCCTTTCAAACTACAAAACCTTATATATATATATATAATATATATATAATATATATAATATTATATATATATATAATAATATTATATATATATATATTATAATATATATATATATTATATTCTGTGTGTGTGTTGTGTGTGTGTGTGTGGGTGGAAGTGTAGTGTGTTGTTTATACACTAGGTGTGAAGAAATTGGAAGCGACTTGTTACTTGTTACCCTTCATTTCCCACGCTCCTAACGACTTTTTTAGTAGAACGGGCTGCCGTGTGACTTTAGTAAAAGACAGATGTCTAGGGGATGGAGAGCTCAACCAACTCTGCGCAGCCACGTTCTGACAGGGGATAAGGGCGGGGGGCAATTCCCGGAAAAACGTTACATTTTTTCTCCCCTCTTCCCTCTCTCTCTCTCTTCCTCTCTCTCTCTTCCCCTCATCTCTCTCTCTCTCTCTCTCTCTCTTCTCTCTCTCTCTCTTCCTCTCTCTCTCTCTCTCTTTCTATAATATTATAATATTATTATATATTATATATAATATATATATATAATATATATATATACTTATAATATATAATATATAAATAATATATATATAGGCGAATCTATGTATGCGTGTGTAGGTGTAGGGGTGAGTGGGTGCGGTGCGGGGCTGGCCTTGCGGGGCCATATACGGCTAATTATAATAATATATATTATATATAATTTAATATACAATATATTATAATTAGATATCTTAATATTTTATTTATTATTTTCTACTTCTCTTTTTTTTTATTTTAATTTAATTATTAATAAATATTTTAATATAAAATATAATATATATAATATAATTATATTATATATATATGATAATATATATATATATATATATAATATATATATATATATATATAATATATATAATGTATCTATATATGATAATAGACATTATTTTTACTTTAATTATTCATATTTATTAATTTCTTATTAATTTTATTAATTAATTTAATATTTTAATTTAATAATTTTATTAATTTTAATTTGTTTCGAAAAAAAGCTACGCTTTGAGGCTCGTCGATCGAAGGGGTAGAGGGGGAAGGGGGGCGGAGACCCCTAATTCCCACGCTAATTAATATTTTCCCACGACCCGTTGGAAGTGTGCACAACTACCTATATATATAATCATATTATATATATATATATATATTAATATATAATATATATAATATTATATATATAAGTAATAAATATCATATATATATATATATAATATATTATATAATATTATTTATACATATATTATATATAATATAATTTATTATATATAATATAATATATATAATATATTATATATTATATAAATATATATTATTATATATATATATATATATATTATATATATATATATATATATATAATATATATAGATATATATATATATATATAGTATATA
>JABUQX010047636.1:0-7500 GCA_015478945.1 Trachelipus rathkii | reverse complement strand
TAAATTAACTTTCAACCTTTAGAATCTCCTATTTGTTTCCTTCATATTTCATCAACAGGAACTTCTTACTTGTAAATATTTAGTATCAGAGATCATTGTTAAATATAGTATATTAATAATATATATAAATATATATATATATATATATATTATATATATAATATATATAATATATATATATATATATATATATATACATAGTATATATGTGTGTGTGTTGTGTGTTGTGTGTGTGTGGTGTGTGTGTGGTGTGTGTGTGGTGTGTGTGTGTGTGTTGTGTATGTATGATATGTAGTTAAGAATTGTGGATTGGTTGATGAAAAGAGAGGAATAAAAATAATTGAAAATTGATGAGAGATAAAATGAAAATTGAAAGAGGAAAAAAAAAAGAAATTAAATAAAATAAAATTTCTTATTTTCAGAAAAAACGGGATCCTAAGGATTTCCCACAAGGAGGAAGGGACGAAGGATCTACTTTCAAAATGTACACTTAATATATTCACTTTTTTTTTTTTCTTTTCTTTTTTTCTTTTTTTTTTTTTGTTTTTTTTTTTTTTAAACCAAGTTCTTTTCTTCTTCTGTCACTTTAAACTTGACCAGAGTGTTTGTGTCTTGAATATCAATATACTTTTTTTCGATTTTTTTTTTTTTTTTTTTTTGTTTACTGTTTTGTTTGTCGTAACTTCAAGAATTTTCATCACTGTCTCACTAAGAAGGTTAAATTGTAACCATAGTGAGGTGAGGTCAGTGAAGGTCAGGTGAGGTCAAAGTAGAAATTCCTACTTCTTTCTCACATTTATTGAAGATTTAAAAATATCACAATTGCCGTTACCGTGGCCACGATTGGTGAGAGCGAGAGAGTCGCATTGGTACAGAACCCGGCATGATCTAGGTACTTGATCTATTTATATACAAATTACCTTAGGTAGTTTCCCTCCAAGAATAGGGTTATGCCCGTAGAAGCGTGAACTTTTTTTTAAATAAAATAAAATAATAAAATAAATAATGCTAACGAAAACGTGACCCTTTAATGATGTTATTTTTTATTGTTATTTTTTTTTTTTTTTAAGACAAGATTTGCTTGTTCCTAAAGTCGTGGTCACGAAATAGCAAGGTTTTGAGTTAATGGAATCAAAGCGGGGAAAAAATTTGGTCGAAGACGGAAAAAAAATTTAGGGTGAACCCAATTCGGTGCCTAATAATTTTTTTTTTTTTTTAATAAACTGGTCAAGATCCATTAGTCTAAGTCGCTTAATTTTAAAAAGATAGAGCCGGAGTTTTAAAATAGCCGAATCGGAATAGGAATTGAACCTTCCAAAAAAATAATATGTGCTAAAAATTCGTGCTAAAAAGTTTCATTTACTTTCTCAAATTTGTTTCAGATTTAAAATAAAATGTCTCGAAATGAAGGGTTGCGATTCTTTTGCGCATAAAAATTAACAAAATTCAATGTTAAATAAATATTTTAAATTCTATCATATCCGATATAAACTTATTTATGAAAATTTATATATATATAAAAAAAAAAAAATTAATAGTGATAAAAAAAAAAAATTTTTTTAAGGCAAATCAAGAAAAAGTTTAACAATGGCGACGTCCATCTGTTACATTTTTACTCTCAAAGAACAAAGTAAAACTAATGAAGATCATTTAAATAATGTATAAAAGTAAATTATTTTACTCCTTTTCTCTTTAATTATATTGTCTATCTATCTATCTATCTATCTATCTATCTATCTATCTATCTATCTATCTATCTATCTATCTATCTATTTCCGGAAGTTGTACTTCGAATGATGAACTTTTAGATCATAATTTAATACTACCTTCAGCACCTCCTGCTTCCCAAATGGATTTAAGCATTGATTCTGAAGAAGTTGCTGCTTTGAAAAAATCAAACGTTAATGAAATTATGTTTAAGAAAAGTTGGGCAGAAATTACTTCAAATTCTCTTAATAAGAAAAAGAAATCTGTCTCATAGAAAGGATTTACAGATGCAAAGAAAAATCCTAAAAAAAGATTTGGTTTCTAAAGAGACAAATGATCGTCAATTGGAAGATGATAAATATGAAAAAAACAAAAAAATTGGTTTCTAAGGAGACGAATGATCGTCAATTTGAAGACGATATATTTGAAAAATCAAAAGATGATATGTTTACTATGGAACTAAAAATTCAAAACCTAATGATAACTTGAGAAGTGCCAAAAGGTTAATGGAATTTTATATTGGCAGATGTGCTTTAAGTGTTAAAAATATTCACTTAGAAGAATTTGTCAAAGATAATTTGGACATAGATTGGTTAAATGTCGAAGAGTTGAATTGCAGGAATCCCTACTCTAAATCTTTTAAAATTACAATTGATGAAGGATTTAAGGAAAAACTTTTAAACGAAGACTTCTGGCCTGCGGGAATAATATGCAGAAAATTTTTTACTAACAGGAAGAAAGGCAACAGCAAATGATGTTTTAAAAGTTTTAAACATGTGTATATATTAATATTTATATATGTATATTAATTTTTAAATGTTTTGTTTTACTTTTTAATTTTTGTTTTTACTTCTAAATAATGTACTATGTTTACGAAATAAAGAAATAAAGAATTAAAGACTAAAAACTATCTATCTATCTATCTATCTATCTATCTATCTATCTATCTATCTATCTATCTATCTATCTATCTATCTATCTATTATATATATATATATATATATATATATATATATATTATATATATCTATATATATAAAATATATATATATATATATATATATATATATATATATATATATATATATATATATATATATATATATATATATATATATATATATATATATATATATATATATATATATATATATATATATATATATATCTTTGAATTGCTTAGATATGTTAGTAGTACGGAGGGAAACTGCAAGCCCGCTCGTTTTTTACCTGCCCCTGACTTTTTTGACCTTGTAGCCTTTTTTGAGAACCCAAATTTTTTGACCTTGTTTTTTGAGAACCCCAAATTTTTTGAGAACCTAATTTTTTGTCAACCCTAATTTTTTGGCCTTGTAGCTTTTCTTGGCCTTTAGTTTTTGGCGCCCCTTCGGAGAAGGGGCGCGCCAAACGGTTGCGTAGCAACCGTTGTACGTAGCTCCCCCTATTTTTGGCCCCTTTAGGGGCTTAGCCCTTTTTTATGTTTTGGCCTTGAATATTTTCGGTTTTGGCCTTGAATTTTCGGCCTGATAACGGTATCAAGGGCTGAAATTGACCATTCTTAAAGGTGCGTAAGGGATTAGTAGGGATTATCTTTGAACTCAGCCAGGTTACCTGCCCCTTGCCTTTGTTGTAGGTAACTTTCCCTAACATGAGATCGTGTAGGTACCTGGTCTGTATGGATCTTGTCCTAACTTATTTCTATCCACCCACACACCTACCTACACACACACACACACGACACACACACACATACACACACACACACACACACACAAACACACCACAACACACACACACACACAGACACTCGATATTTTGATGCCCCAGCTTTGATGCCTCAACTTTGCATGCCTCAGCATTGATGCCGCAGCATTGATACCTCAACTTTGATGACTCCTAATATTGTTGGTTCAGCTTTGATGCGTACTATCTGAATGGTTCATCTTTGATTGGCTTCAACTTTTGATGATTGCCATCTTTGATGACTCAGCATTATTGATGGTTTCAGTTTTGATGACTCAGATTTATTTAATGGTTCAGTACATTTGATGGTCCCAATCACCGTAAGGAGTATTTAGTGATGTTCTATTAGTGTTCTATGAGTATTCTTGAGTGTCACGTGAGTGCCAGTTGAGTGCAGGTGAGTGCCAATGAGTGCCAATGAGTGCCAAGTGAGTGCCAAATCGAGTGACAAGTGCAGTGCCACATAGTGTCAACTGAGTGCCACATAGTGCCAACTAAGTGCCACTTTTTCAAGCCTTTTCTGCCTCCCCTGAGCCTAGAATGCCCTAATATTGGTGTCTACCCCTAGGTTATAAGGTATGAGGAATCGATTGGTTTATATATTACAAGTTGCTAGCATGCTTCCTACTATGAGTTAGTCTTTTTCTAACACTTAGTAGCCCATATTATTTACTATATATATTATATATATATATATATATATATATATATATATAATTATAATATATATAATATATATATATATATATTATAATATTATATATATATATATATATATAATTATATATTATATATATATATAATATATATATATATTAATTATATATTACTTACACGCACCACACATACACATACCTAGTTTACATAACACCTACACACCCAACTATAGGACAGCTTACACTTACCACTCACGACTGAACACTCACACTTACGCTTACAACACACACACACACACACACACACAGTATACATACATACACACATGAACTTATACGCACTACACTCACCATAGCACTTACACCACCCATATTCACTTACCACTCACCGCATAGACCACTTATACACCCAGTACACCCAGTCCATAGACACTCTATACTCACGCATATACACTTAGTTATACACACTTACACACACCAGATAACACACGCACACACAACACACATACCCCACTATGACACTTAATACGCACTTCACTTACCATAGACACCTTACACTTACACTTTACACTGTATACATACATACACTATGTCACTTATTCACACATACACACACACATACACATAGACACTAACCCATAGACACTTACGCTCACCCCACTAGGACACTTACACTCACCCATAGACACTTACACTTACACTCACACACAGACACACTATATATACACACACACACACACTCGATATTTTGATGCCTCAGCTTTGTTGGCCAACTTTGTTGCTCAAATTTGATGGCTCACTTTGTTGGGGTCAACTTTGATACCAAATTTTTTGAGAACCCAAATTTTTTGAGAACCCAAATTTTTTTGAGAACCCAAATTTTTTGGCAACAAAATTTTTTATGAACCCAAATTTTTTGTGAACCAAATTTTTTGAGAGCCCCAAATTTTTTGAGAACCCTAACTTTTTGAGAACCCTTAATTTTTTTGGCAACCCTATTTTTGAGAACCCTAATATTTGAGAACTTGTATTTTTTTGGCCTTGTAGCTTTTGGCCTCTGTTAGTTTTTGGCCCTTGTAGTTTTTTGGCGCCCCTTCGGAGAAGGGGCGCGCCAAACGGTTGCGTAGCAACCGTTATACGTAGCTCCCCCCCTATTTTTGGCCCCCCCTTTAGGGGATTAGCCCCTTTTTTGATGTTTTGGCCTTGATATTTCGGTTTTGGCCTTGATATTTTACGGCCTTGATACGTATCAAGGGCTGAAATGACCATTCTTAAAGGTAAAAAGGGTGAGTGGGGGATTAGTAGGATTGTCTTGAACTTCAGCCAGGTACCTGCCGCCTTGTCTTTGGTAGGTATCTGTCCCTAACATGAGATCGTGTAGGTTCCTGGTCTGTATGGAATGTCCTAACTTATTTCATCCGCCCCGGCTCACGCAAGCACCTATGCCCTCAAAAACACACACAGCACGATCACACACACACACACACACACACAACACCACACACACAGCACACACACGTTGTACGTATTTAATATTATATATATATATATATATATATATATATATATATATATATATATATATAATATATTATATATATATAATATATATATATATATATATATAGTATATATAATATATATATCATATATTATTGGCGAACCCGTATATATATATACAGACACACACACACACAACACTTACGCTGCAGCCATAGACGATCTTACATCTTAACTACTCACACACAGATTACAACTTACCCACACACACACCGCACACACACACACACACACACACACTCGCATCGATACATACCTCAACTTTAATGACTCAGCTTTGATGGCCTCAGCTTTGATGGCTCAACTATTGATGGTGCCATATCTTGATGGTCATCTTGGATGGCTCAACTTTGATGATGCCATCTTTGATGACTCAGCATTATTGATGACTCAGATTTCATGATGCTTCAACTCTTGAATGGTTCCCAATCACCGTAAGAAGTATCTAGTGATGTTCTAATAGTGTTCTATGAGTATTAGATTAGGGGTGCCAGGTGAGTGCCAGGTGAGTGCTAATGAGTGCCACGTGAGTGCAAATGAGTGCCAAGTGAGTGCCACATTGAGTGCCAACTGAGTGCCTTTTTTCAAGCCATTTATCTTAGCCTCCCCGAGCCTAGATAGCCCTAATATTGCGTGTCTACCCCTAGGTTATAAGGTATGCGGAATCGATTGGGTGTATATTAAAAGTTGCTAGGATGCTTCCTACTATTAGTTAGTCTTTTTTAACACTTTATGCCCCATATAATATATATATATATATATACTATATATTATATAATATATAATATATATATATAATATATATATATATTATATTATATATATATATATATATATATTATATATATATATATATATATAATATATATTATATATATTATATATATATATATAGAATTAATAACACATATAATATAATATATATAATATATATATATATATATATATATATTATATATATATATATATATAATATATATAATATATTATATTATATTATATATATTATATATAAATATATTATATATTACTTACACACACACATAAACACATACCTAGATACATACACCTACACACCCATGCCATAGACACTTACACTTACACTCACGCACAGATACACTCACACTTACGCCTTAACACACACACACACCAACATAACACTATGACACTTATACGCACTTACACTCACCATAGGCACTTCACTCACCCATATAGCACTGCTACACTACGCATGACACTTATAACCCATACACCCATCCAAGACACTTATATCACGCATATAAGCTTAGTTATAACACTTACACACATCCCAGATACACACAGCACATACCACTAATTGGACACTTATACGCACTTCTACACTTGACCATAGACACTTACACTTACACCCTCACTCTATACACACAACCATATGTCACTTTCACACAATACACATAGACATAACTCATAGACACTTTACGCTCACCATAGACACCAACACACACACACACACTCTCTCGGATATTTGATGCTCAGCTTTGTGGACTCAATTTTGTTGGCTCAACCTTTCGATAGGCTCAACTTTGTTGGCTCAACTGTTGAATGGCTCAATTTTGATGCACTCAACTTTGATTACCTCAGCGTTGATGTTCATTCTTTGATGACTACATCTTATAGATAACGTCATTCTTGACAGCCCTATATTGCGATGAGTTCACTTTGTAGACGTCACTCTTTGTCCGTTCATCTTTTGAATGACTCAAATTTAATGATGATTCAGTACATGTTTGGATGGCTTCAGTACATTTGATGGTTCCCAATCACGTAAGAAAGCAGTGCGCAGCATGCGATCTTC
>JABUQX010047635.1:42500-50000 GCA_015478945.1 Trachelipus rathkii | reverse complement strand
TGAATAATATATTATATATATATATATATATATAGATATTAATATTATATTAGAAAGTATTATATATATATATATATATTATTATTAATATATAATTATATACTTAATATAATTTGTAAAGAATATTTTTAAGTAATTTAAATATTATATTATATATTTAATATATTTTTATTAATATATTATATGATAATATATATATATATATATATATATATAATATATATATTAATTATTTATATATATTTATAATAATAATTAATATAATCAATGAATAGTATTTATAATTTTTAGGCCGGGTAGTGTAGCTTACCTACCAAATATTTTTTAGGTTTTAAATAATTGAAATTTAATTGTAAAAGTTATACTAATATATATTATAAATTTTATATATATATACTGTAAAAGTTAAAAAAGAGCTATTTTGTCAATCATAAATAATAAAATATAGAATATTACAATAATATAAAATCTTTTATAATTTAATAGTAATTTGATATTTCATTTTATGAAGAGTTTTCGCTTTCCACCTTTCCCGCCTACCTGATCTTATATAGTGTCTAAAGGAGTGTCTTTGCTACGGGTGGACGTAATGAGACGTGTAACATTCGTTATAACTCTCACAGTTATTACACCGTGCGTGAGTGCGCTCAGTCCCCACTTCTTACCTCATCCTTATGACTCCGATCAAATATATATGACACAAACTCTCTCTCTCTTTCTCCTTCCGATACACACTATGTACGGAAGCTCGTGGCAACTCTCTGTTAGTGCAGTAGCGTTTGAAATCTCTTCAAAATTCGAATAGTGTGTACCCCTTGCTATCTTCGCTTCCCTCTGCATAATGGCCACACTATATCATCTTTACTTACTCAAACTTTATTATAAGGTGCGTATTTCTAATACACTTAAAATATATTGACCATACCACACATAATGCTCTCCAATTGGAGCCTACTATTTCTTGTGTCTCATACCATCTCTTCCCTTACTATTTAAAGAAAAAACGCCTTTAAAAATCTTATCTTATAAAACCATCCACGCTTTTATTTAAAAAAAAACTTGATCCCTCACTGCGCGCCTCACACGAACATTCCTCAACATACACACAACAATACTTTTGCGTAAGGAACTCCTACTACTCTCATAAATTGTTAAGTCTCATTTACTAGTTCGTTCAAACAATATAAATGTGTCAAACAACGAGTACCTTATTTATTACACATTAATAAAATTATATCCGTTTCGTCTCACGCGTGACTTTACTAATCCTCATACTAAATCACACCCAAATTATCCTCGTTTCTCGATTGACATTCTTTTCGTCTCAGCCTCTCAACCACCCTATTTTCCTAAATCCTCTCTACTACTGATTTGATTCTTACTTATAAACCTCACCCTATCACAATACCGCTTCCTCATCAACCCTTCTCTATTCTAAAATATATACACTTATTTCCACTTCTTCCTTTAGGACCTGTCGACTACAACCTCACCACGTGATTTCACACTCTCATCAATACTCAATACTAACCGTGCTTAGGTACTACAAATTCTCTTTTTTCAACATACTTATCTTAACTTATTACTCACTAGTTGAGTGTTAAATATACCCCTCACCCTCACTTTTCGCATTACTTATCTCTCTACTACAGATACCACTCTCAAAAAGCTCTCATTCTATTTCATCTACTTAACTCATACTCTATGTATATTATATATGAGTTCTATGTCATTCTCTTAATCCTTTACATCTCACTTATACTATACCCCCTATATTTTATTTACCCACAAGTGATATATCCTCTCCAGAGTTTCCACCTGATATGTATTAATTTATTTCTTATATCTCTGATATAATTATACTATAAAATAATACTACTTATTTACTACTTATCCCTCACTCACAATATATAACATACATTTCCACTCACTACCCTCTGAGACCTCATAACCCCCTCCCCCTTACCTCTCTATATGCCTTCTACTCCTCCAAACTTTAATAAACTAATCAACTATTTAAATCTATAACCTAAGGATTTATTTTTTATAAGCTCACCCTTTTTGTTATACCCACTAACTCTTTTTCACTCTTACAATTAGGCGTGCTCACGCCCACTCTCATCTCGCAAATACACTCTCTTATATCGGTCACTGGCATGTTTTATCTTCGCCACTATAATAGGTATCACTATATATAATTCTTCATCCTCACGCAAATCAATATTAATATTACTTAGTGAGTTCTTAGCGTTTACAGACCAAGCTAAACTTTGTTTAATACCACTTCCTCACCCATTTTACCTCACCCCGACTCAACCAGACTCTACTACCAAAACACTCTTCTATCCATTAAACAATATATATATAATTAAATATTAAGTCACAATACGGCGTTATACGTGAGACATTATACACACCCCTAATGCCTTACTAATATACCTTACTCCACCACTACACAAAACAAATTACTCACTCTGTTCCCCTTACCTAACACGTCTCACCACATGCATTCTTATATATTATATATATAGTAGGCACAAAAATTTCACTTTTTTTTAAAAACAACGGATAATTATCTCGACTATTTCTTATATATATAAAATAGTGCGAATCTCATATTTTTAAAACACTTATTTAAGTAACAATAATGTGTTTTACTTGACTACGCGTATTTATAATTTTCTCTTCTCTTCATTTGTAGTTGTTTGAGCATTATCTTCAACGATCACAACTTCTTCACTCTAACACTACACACACACTCAATATATTCAATCCACCGCTAAATGATTCTGGAATCTAATCTCTCTCTCACAATTTTCTGGATCACTGGTTATCTTGCTGTGTACACTTCTAAATACGTAGTCACACAAAAAAGAAAACACCAAATAACTATACGAGTTCTCATGCGGATTAATATGACTTTACCACTTTCGTCTGCATTCAGAGTGGTGAGTTGTCTTAATAATCCATTTGTTAACATTCCAAACACCACTCAAAGCCTGCGCTTCAAATTATAAGAGATGTGTTTGTTTCGAAACGCAGGCAACATAACTGTATCAGAGATATTGGGTGCACACAGAGCGGACCTGCTACTTGTGACGAACGGGAGCTACACTCTCGCACCACTCTCAACATTCTATGCACTCTCTGTTATGTTCTTCCCCACTCTTTACTTCCTCCGCTAGTGGCCAGATAACGCCTACTCACTACTAGCTCAATCTCAATAATGAGATTTATATTACTTAACCGATATCATCCCTAATTGCTCTAATTGCTACAATAGTACCTATCCACACCTTAATAGATCAAATTCAATTATTACTATAATTCTCAGAGTTCCTATCCATTTTCCACGCCTTTTTATTCTCACTTTCATGTGATGAGTTTTTTTTATCAATATGTTAGAGATTGGAAAGCATCCACAACTCACATGATGACCTTTACCCAATCTCCGAGAATTCACTCTGTCATCTTACGCTAATATACTCACCAATAGTCTCTCAAGAACCAGCGCTCTGTTGTCGCCAATTAATACTTATATATTATATGTATTATATAACAACCACGTACTTTTCTACTCTAGCACCAATAAATGTCAAACTGCCTAACCCTACTACATATCTACCTCCACTCTTATAATTTAATACATTTTCCATTCTTTCACCCATCCTACCTGCGACTTCCCTTTTTTTTCTATTTTATATTCTAAAGCGCATATTAATAATATATTTCCTCCATTTTTGTATTTTCCTCCTACCCACTCATCCCTCCTAACTCACTATACAATATAGTATATTCACCCCCTCACTAATATCACTCTACCTCATTGTACAAATTTACCTTACTCTCACTCTCTACCTCACATACTCTACTCATACCCATAATATTTTATATAATCACTTACTAAAAATAACTCTACCTACCCACCCTTATACTTTCACCTCACCCTATCCCTCTCTCCTCCTATCCATCATTATCTCACCCTACATTCCTCCCTTTAAATTCCTCTCCCCCTAATTAAACCCCCTCTCTATCTTCTTCCTCATTTTTATATATTTACTTCTTTTCAAGAATCAATCTTGTATATAGGGTATGTGCTCGTATGTGCTCACGTAGTTTCAGACACAGCTCTTCTCCGTTGATCAACACTCTCACTATCATCTCCACTCCATACATTATATGTCTCTTCTCTGCTCTCTATGCTATACCCTTCATTGCCTTTCTACACACTACTACTCGTCAAACATAGCGCTCTTTGGCTTCACTCTACCCTTCTTATATTCCTCCCAGCTTTCCTCTCTCCTATCTTCCCACCTCCATTTTTCAAACATTAAGTCCTCGCTTTTGTTTCTTGTTTGTTTGAGCACACTCATATCCTTATCTCAATCCGACCCAAGTGACTCTGACGTGCCATCACACAATTCACGACCATAACACACTCCTAGTGTCTACATCCTTACTCTCTCTCTCGCTTCCTCACTCTCGCTGAGGCTTATATTACACCTCACCCTTTTTATATACTATCACATACATGCCCCTCTACGCCTTATCATCAACATTAACTGCCTACTTTTTAATTCTCAATTATACCACTCTACTTCAATACCTCTACACCCTCACTCAATTATCTCACTCACTATCCCTTTACTTTCACTTTCTCTCCACCTTATATCCTTCACCATTTTTACCACTACTCCTTTAAATAACTCCTACTCATCTTACACTAACTGTCTTTCACCTCATTATTTTTCTACACCTATATAATATATTTTTACATCTTAACCTTATACTCTCCTTCATTATTTTCCTACCCCTTTCTACCTAATCGTCACCTTATTTATCCTCATTACCTATACTACTATTATACTCACTAGCTTTTACCATATATCCAAATAAATGATCCTGATAATTAATTCTCCCACTCACTTCTCACCCTGTACCTCCATCTTATAAACACTAATTTATAATATCTAAGTAGTCTATGCCTCTATTCCTTTTACCGTAATTTTAACTAACACACATTATAATATCCATATATTTATATAAGTTACCGCATCCTCCCCTCACCTCACGTATTATCTCCACTTAATTACTCATTAGTATATATATAACTTATGTATTATCACTTTTTGAAAACCAAGTTATCTATCCCCTATATATAACTTATCATTTTATCTATTAAAAGATCTCAGACATCTAAATCTTATACATCTATATTCAAACTCAATGGTGTTATTACCCTTCACTAAAAATCTTATCATTCCTCTCCCCTCATCCCCACATAGCTTTTACATTTTGTGTGAATATCCTTGATAGTATTCTTCCCAACTCTCTCCTACACTCTGTTTCAGCGTATTTTCAGCATATCCAAAATACCTCTCCCAATAGCAACACATTGTTGGTCTACAAGTATTTCCCAACTATCTTTCAAACCCGAGAAAGGATAAATCTCCACATTGAAGTCCTCTCTGCAAAAATCTATGTCACAGAAGTTTCTTTTCTTATTTTTCTAATCTCTGATCATTCATCTTTCACAACTCTGGTCTTGACCAGTAATTAACTGTAGTACATATAGACCTCAAGCATACGATTTTGTACCCCCAGAACAATAATTACGCTGTGTTACCCTATCGCATTATCGCATTTAGATAATATACTTCACTCTGCTGACTATGCGGCTTCCGATACATGCTACCTGTCTCCCACCATCTCTCTCATTTTTCTTTTCTAGTTTTTCATACTCCTCACCACTTCACTCTCCTCCAGCGTCTTTCTACTCTTCGTGTAGTCTATTATTCCGTGATATTCTCACCCTGTTTGAGTTAGTGTCCCATAATAAATATTCCACCTATTTCTAGTGAGCTTTTAGTTTTCCTCTGATATTAACTCCTAGGAACCACAATCCAACCTGTTTTTATATTACTAAATCAAACATTAATAACACTCACTTTTCCTCCCTCTTCAAATCCTCTTTGCCCCTCTCACATTCATACATCCTCTTCTCCTCCTTCTTTATTTACTCTTATACTTCTCCTCTTCATACTCCGCATCACATTCTTAATAATTATCACTGTCTCTCTCTAGTATACTCTCAATATTTACACTGTTCATATATCCATACTACTTTGTGTGCTGCACGCATTATTGGTGTATGACCTCCAACACATCTTTACGAGCACAACATACACCAATAAATAACCAATTAGGGCCACACCCCGCTATCACCAATAAATTAACCCTCACATATAATTAAACAACTCACGCAGTAATGACAATTAAAAAGTGAGTTTAAATTATATATATTAAATATAATAAAAACAAATATATTTAAATATAAATATAAAAGTGAGTGAGATATAAATAAACCTATATTATTATAACTAAACTATATATATAAATATATATCATATTTCACCACATAAATTTTAATATATTTTAATTCTCAGTACCCTCAATATATGTTTATACACCTCATAAAAAAAAATAAAGTAATAATTTTTCGTATTTCAATTAATCCTAATCAATAATTACCTTAAATCAAATAGCTACTAAAATAAATATTTTATAATAAATACTATAAATATCACATAGAATAACTCATTGTGTTCATACGTGATAATAATGAGTCATTAACTTATATAATTTAATAGTATATAATATTTATTAAACATAAAAATCACTCACAGATTTAATTATTTATACCCTATCTGATCACTGGATTATGCATAATATAGTCATAATATATGTAAATTTATTTTCTTTCCTCTATATTAGGCGAATGTCTCACTAAAAATTATAAAATATTAGGACTTAGTATTTCAACTTATTCCATTTAAAAGACCTAAAATGATCGCTAAATAAATTATTATTACTACTCACGGAAATTAATATACTCCATCACAACTTTTTTAATGTGTGAGACCACAATTTAGTTTAATATTTGCTATAAGTACATAATATTCTTGTGAAAGACAAAAATAAGACCTAACTTATAATATACTAATTATAATAGTATTATAATATATATAATATATATATATATATTAATATTAATATTATATATATATATATTATATATATATATATTAAATATATATTAATAAATATTAAATTAATATTAAATATAATAATATATATTCCTTTGAGTATTCATAAATATCTCATGATTTTGAAAATAGATATACTCTAAATCACTCACGGTGATAAAGCGTCGAAATTAAATATGTTTCATGTTAAGAAACGTTTATATGTCTGAGTAATTCTGAACCCAATAGTTATATATATAGGTAAAATTATATATATAATTATATATTTAAATATTAATATATATATAGTATATATAATATATTAATATATATATATATATATAATATATATTATATATATATACTTATTAATATATTATAATATATATAATATTATATATATTAATATATATATATATTATATATATTATTATATATATATATATTAATATATATATATTAATATATATATATA
>JABUQX010047635.1:37500-40000 GCA_015478945.1 Trachelipus rathkii | reverse complement strand
ATTAAAAAGATAAGATAAGAAGATAAGATAAGAAAATAATTGATATAAAAAATAAATAAAAACGTAAACATATTTCTCAATTTATACTCTGTAGAGAAAATTGAGGAAATAAATGTTTTAGTTATTCATGGTAAGATTTTGTTCTCATTTTTTGCTATATATATACTAGTATTTGATCTTTGATACGCCCAATATAATGTCTCATAGTTATACCGAATACTCACGATAAATACCTAAATACTTAACTCTTTTTTATATATCAATATATGGAATATTTACTTATGCATAAGTATTGAATTTTTGATTTCTAAAGTTTTATTTAATAATGATATCACTCCTATTTAAAATCTCTATATTGCTTATCTCATTTTAATACTAATATGTTAGTATATTATATAATTCTTAATAGTGACTAGTATTTGTTAATGCTAATATAGGAAACGACGAATATTGATTGAGGATAGCGTTCCTACTCTCATAAAGTCTAACATTTGAAAATTTTTAATATTAGCGTTACTCACGTCCTGCTCAATGATCGGTGACAATTTTTTATTTTTTTATTTTATACTTATAATAATAAATAATGAAAGAAATTAAAATAAAACGATTATCAGAAATATAAATCACTGAATATTATTTTCGTACACTATTATCACGCTCATATGATAACTCAACAATATATCACGATTTATATACTATAATATATATAGTATAATTTTATTAATACCACATGAAATTTGAAAGGTTTTACTCAGTAGCTTAAATACGTAGTGGCTAATTAATCACCTCGTTTACGCGCTTAACAGTCTTCACGTCCTCTCATATAGATACTTGATATATTATTAACAAATCTTAACTCACGGTAACTCTTAAATAAAGCAGTACGTTGATATAGGGATGTCTATACGGGCGAACAATGGGAGAGTGCTATATCTTTTTTTTTAAGCATGGTCATTAGATCATGCTAATATGCTCACTATAATATAAGTGTTGTAAAGTATAGGTTAGCGAATAGGAATAAAGCAATCAATAAAATATACACTCAATAAAATATCTATAATACTGTGATATTATTTCGTTAAAGTATATAAAGGAGTATTTGTCTAGAGTACAATTTTATAGTATAAGTACATAGAATATATAAAAAACATTACAATTATTATAATACACTTCAATTAAAGTAAATAAAGCCACAAAAAAATGACCCTTTTCAAAATCTTTTTGCAAAAAAAGACATCATAGGGACCATGAAACGGAATATAAGTGTGTAGTGTTTAGTTTGAAATATTAATAACATATATGAATTTTACTATTTTTTAAAAAAATATATCAAAATTTAGTAGCTGGAGCAAAGAGCAACTAAAAACACATAAAGAAGAGTTTTATCATTTATATCTAGTGGTTCTATTTTATAAAATTAATTATGTACATATGATTTCTCACAGAACATTTCAGTACAACAATACAGGATGAGAAGATGGAGAGTAGATCTAGGAGTGGGGGATTCAAGTCTGAATTAAATCAGATCATTGAAATTCTCTCGATTTTATACTGTGAGAGACTAGCTGAAGGTGAAATTATAGACGTTATGAGGGTATGGGATCTACTGACTCGTAAGTGCTATATACATTTGTTTGCAGCTATAACTCTGTGATGAAAAGTCTAATGAGATAAAAATACAAACAACAGCACACCTCATATTTTCACTTTGCAAATGTTGAAGAGCGTCTGCTTTAATCATACAAGTGTTATACAATACTTCTATATGTTGTGATAGATTTGTATCTACAAATCTCTATATTCTCGTCTAGTCACATACATCTTATCATATTCAACTAAATCAACTTGCACACACTCATAGATCTGCGAATATTACCTCACTTAAGTCCTAAGAGGTGACTCAAGACCTAGGTATAGGTCATCATTAACCCATAAGTTATTTGAAATTCGGAGCGACAAGTCTCCATATACTGAGAAAAGCAGTATTATAAAATATAGTGCCACTCAGTTTACCACTAGAGTAGTGGTTTTAGATGGGACTATAGTTTATTAAGTATCTCATAAGTGAAAATAAATAAGTGTTTAATTATTGGTGTGTTGGCTTAATTTAAGTAAAAGTGTCTTAAAGATAAAACCAGTGTATTCCACTGAGGGCCGTATATATATTATATATATAATATATAAATATTGCGCGAGCATCGCTAGGGTGACGGGTGTTTGGAGTAGACCTTCTGATCTATATTACATTATGTAAATATATTAATGCACAGTGATTATATGCACATAATACTAGGAACCATCCCACAAAATTAGAAATTTTGGTATTATAGTATATTATAGGATTAATTTTCATCTAAAGAATATGAGTAATATATATATATAGCTCAAAAGAGAGTAATAAAAAACTACATCTTATTCTAAAATGGAACCAACCTCGTTCACATATTATATATATACTCACTCTCATTATTAGATGAAATATTCCCTCTTTCTCTTCAAC
>JABUQX010047635.1:0-27500 GCA_015478945.1 Trachelipus rathkii | reverse complement strand
ATGTTTTACCAAAATCATTGCCATCAAACCAATGTAAACTTTTTTCCTCGATGCCAAGAGTTTTTAGCTTTTTAGGTGTATATATCTCTCCTCCGGTCTCAAAAAAATAGACAGTGAGCCCGTGTTTTTGACACCCTCCTCTTATAAGAAACGCATGCTCTTCACAGCTGCTAGAGCCAAAAGAACGATTCATGGAGTTTTCTCAGAGCTCCAATGGTTTCGCTAGCAGATGCAAATTTATCAAAAAAAATGTATGTGTAGTTCTGTTTGCGTGTAATATCCTTTTTCCTTTTTACCGTTCACTGGTGAAATTTTCTGCTTTTTTTAAAGCAGTGCCCCAGGATGTCTACCCCTCCTATGAGAGCTCATACTTAAGCAAATTTTAACCTCCGAGTGTGAAACACTGGCGTTCAAGAAATTTGGTCATTGATGTAGTGCTAAGAGAATCCAGTAGAAAGTTGCTTCTCCAGTTTGAGTAGACGATCAATCGTTTTCAGATTTTGAAATCTCCTTATCTAGTCTCCAAGCATATGTTACGTCTGATTTACTTTCAGTGCTCATAAGCGTCTCGTTATTGTATTCTTATAGCGAACCCCTTCCAATAAGACACAGTTTCAAACATAAGGAGAGGAATCCCGCTGACAAACAAGAAATTTTCTGAGCTAGTAGTACATAATACCGTTATATCCTTCTCTCTCTGTTATAATGAAGCTCTGCCTAATACAGATTATCTCTAAAAACCGTAACTAGAATATTCCTCAATCACCTTCAGCGTCCTTCCCTTTTAATGTTTTTCGCTAAGGTAACGTATAAGGTGAGAAAGTCAATAGCTTTCTCATTTATTTATTTCTAACCCTCCTATCTCAACTATGTTTATGAACTTACTTATATATCCAACGAGTCTGAATACAATATACTTGCGTTACAGAAATAGTATTTAAAGGTATAAAACATTTATAGTGATCTCGTAATTCATTAAATATATGAATATATATCTCGCTATCTTTGCTCAAAAAATTCAATGTCAGTGGTACCTATAGATATTATGCGGATATAAAAAAATAAATATATAGCTGGATTATCACTGCATATGCGGATGTGCGAATGCGTGAATGACTTATCGTCTAACTACTACTTACTTTATACATAATATTATATATATAATAATAATATATATATATATATATATAATCATATATATAATAAAAATAATAGTAATTCAACTAATAGATATAATATGGCGTACTTAATTATATCTATGCTATAATATATTATTATATATCTTCGTGTAGCAATATATAGTCACTCAACGATATATATATATATATATATATATAATATATATACAGTATATATAATACGTTAACATGTATATATGTAAGGGAAACGTGAATCTAGATATTCTGGTTACAAATATATCTATTACATAATAAATTAAGTTACGAATATAATAATATATACTCTTATTTTTTGTATATATAGAAATAAATTTAATAAAATATGAATATATAATAAAATATATTACATAATAAAAATATATATTATAAAAGATATTAGGCAAAAAGTGTGTACACAAAAAGCGTTAAATATACATAATTATAAGAAGACAATATATTTATATGCAGAAGCGATATCTCAGCGATGTTTATTACATGCTTATTTATTCAATCTAATAATTATAAATAAAGATGGATATAATGTTCATGTGACTTCAAATCGACATAACGGAGATCTGTATGAGGTGACGTGTTTAATTTATAATATGAGGGTATAATATAATTGAAAATCGTTTTTATATTGCTACTGTATATTGCTCATTTTGGTGAATCTTTTTAAGTTTACTTCTCATTTAATTTGAGTAATTATAAATAATTGCAAATAGTTCGAAGCAAATCTTATCCGATGATATATAATATTATATATATATAATATATTAATATTATATATATTATATTTATATAATAATATTATATATTATATATATTTATTAATATATATATATTAATATATTATATATATATATATATATTATACTCTATTAATAATTATATATATATATATATATATATATATATTATATATATATATATATATATATCATATATATATAGATGAGTGAGTTTATATAAATACCATGACGTTGTGAACTCCTATATAGATAACTTTTAAACTACTACGAGGGTGACTATCTTATCCTATTATCTCACTCACTCCCCATTTTTTATATTTCCTTTTTTATATACTGTAATATTTTTCTTTTTTTTCCTCTCTCTCTCTCTAACATATATACATCATTTATGTAACATATATATATATATAAGAAATATCATCCCATATATTAATTAATTATATATATATATATTATATATTATATATATATATTAAAATTAATATTATATATATATAATTAATTAATAATATATAATATATAATTAATATATATTATATATTATTATATATATATATATAATATATTATATATATTAATAATATTACGTATCTCTATATGCTCCTATGCTATCCTACTCTCTTTTTGTAAATCCTTTATAAATTTCAATTTTTGGGTCTCATATTATTCTGAGTGATAGAAATAAATTATATTCTATATAAGTCCATAGTTTGCGTATAGTATTATTGAAGGTGATATTATTTTTGTATTAGATATATTATATTATTATGAGGGAGGTATTATTATGTATATAGTAATGAGCTATACGTATAGTATGATATAAAAAATAGAACAATATAATAAGAAATAATAAATAAAGATTATATCATATAGAAAGAAGTCCATACGAGTTTATATTAATAGATCTCTATTATATTAGAGTTTATATATATTATATATATTATATTTATATAAGATGTATATATATATAATATATCATATAATATATATATATTAATATTAATATTATATATAATATATATATATAATTATATATATTATAATATATAAATATATATTAATATATTGTGAGTATATTTATATATATATAGAGTATATAATATATTATTTTTCACTTTAATTTAGAGAAATATTTTCTATAATATATATTATATAGGTCACTATATAGTAATAGTGAGTATATATATGTATATATATAATATATATGATAATTTCTCATATTAAGTACCATGTCTGGACAGTCATAAGTTTATTAATATATATAGATATATATATATTTTATATATAGTACTAAGTAAATTCTTAGTTTGGAAATTTAACTACGCCATAGAGGCAGCAATTTACCGTGATTACTTTATAGTTATATAGTGATGATATATTTAGTTGTTATAGTGCTATAACTTTGAGGTGAGAAGATGGTAAATTTGTATATTAAATCTTATTGGATATCTTGTAGATTGATATTAAGCTAAAGTTTATGTCTATGCAATATATATAGATCATATATTATTAAGTAAAATTTATTTTAGAATTAGTACGGTAAATGATAAATACGTTATATTGCACAAATAATAATGTTCGAATTTTTTTTTATATCTTAGGCGCTGTATATACACCACATTATCCTAATTCACTATTAAATGACAAATATATGATTTTAGAGTAATTTTATAAATTGTTTATATATATATATCTACATGTTTAAATAAAGATTATAAAATACGAAGATACGATAAAGGTTACGTATATAGTTGACTACGTAAAGAAAAGTAATAATCTTTTATAGTATAATTATTTACATAGTTTATAAGTATAGATTAAACATATATATACGTATATAGTCTCAATATATATATATATAGATGTGTATATATATTATATATATATATAGATATATAGTGTAACAAAGTTCGAATAACAAATAATAGATGTTATATATATTATTATCGTTTTTTTTATATACGCAAGCTTAATATGGCAAAGTAAAATTAACTATAATATAATTAACGTAGTGATATGAACTTAACTTCATCTCTCCTCTCTCTCTCTCTTCGATATATATACATCATTATATATATATATTATATATATATATATATATATATATTATATATTAATAATATATATTATATTAATAATATATATATAGATCATATATATATATATAGATAGATAGAATAGATAGATAGTTATATTAATAGATATAAGTAATTTGTGTCTTAACTATAGTTTCAGTGAGTCTATATATTATTCATAATACATTAGGTTAGGGCAAACTGTGGGCATTTCATAATCTATTAGGTCAGGGCGAACTTGGGGGTTCCATAATCATTTAGGTTAGGTGATCGTAAGTTAGGATTCACGTTAATCGAATCATGAAACTGTTGGGATCTCAACGATTCCGTTCCTAGGTCCGACCTCAACGGTGGATTGTACGATTGCGGCGGATATTTAAGTATAGGTTAGATAATAGTTTGGTTAGGTAGGACACAGATTTAATACTATATAATATATATACTAGATATATATATAATATAATATATATATATAATATATATATATATATATATATATATATATATATATATATATATATATATATATATATAATATAAAATATATTATATATATATATATCATATCGAAATTATATCGATATATCCAATACTCGATATATTGATATAGTTCGAATATCGAATATCGAAGCTCAGACGAAAGATTGAATTTTATCATATATAATATATAATATATTATATATATATATATATATATATATATTATAATATAATATATATATATTATATATATATATATATGATATACGTTTTACATTTAAAACCTAAAGTAGTCTCACCTTATTTACACATAAAGAGAATGTAACTAAGAGACAAAAATTCTCCCAAACCTTTTGTTTAAATCGGTGTTTTTTTTTTTTTTCTAGCTCAATTATTATTTCCTTTTCGATTGATATTCTGGCTAGAGACGAGAGCCGCTCTTGAGTCATACTATTTCTTAAAAATTATTCAATACGATCCAGAACGGAAAAAACTTCTTTCATTTGAAACGGATGTTACTGGTATTGTTAATAGAAGTTTAAGCAATTTTGTACTTTCTGGAAAAGCAGTCAGCAGTTCGAGTTTATAAAATGGTTCTAAACGAACATTTGCCTTTTTTTGTTGACCATTGGAGTTGTTGGGCGTGCTTAATATTTCTTTGTTCTTATTTTTAAAGCCTATTTGTGTTTTCATAACTTATTGTTATAATAATAGTATAAATATATACTATAAGCTTAACGCAAAATTAGTTAGTATTTTATATATATTATCTAAATTCATAAATATATTGAAATTATTTGATAATATTAGTATAGTATACAAAATTTTTCAATTGGAAAGTATTTCGGGCTCAATATAACTCTAGCAGATGAATATATGGAAAAAAATTCTCGTGTTTTACTGAAAGTTGAAGAAAAGATAAACTATTCTATATATAATATATTGAATGTGTATATGCAAATTATCTTTCTCCTCTTAGACCAGCTAGTAATATATGATGTCCTATATTTCAAAGGCTTTATTAGTTACTGGGAATTTCCTTTGTTCATTATACGTAGTTATATTTCTAGGGAGGAATTTGAAAAAGTTTCACTTCTCAAAATGTTGCTCTCACTTAATTGTTTCTGGATACATATTTTAATATAGTTTCAATAATGTCTTTTCAAGTCTAAATAAAGTAGGTTTGTTTACCTAAAATTAAAACTTCAAGTAGAAAATCAGATAAAATTTATTTATGTATAGTATATAATGATAATAATAATAGATAATAATATATATATATATAATATCATATATATATATTATATAGTATAATAATATATGTATATATAGTATATGTAATTAAAATTAAAAAAATATATCCAGTCATTGACCTTAACTAACTGTAAAGACTCCTCTCATAATACAATTATGCTAGCTAAGATATATGAGTAAATAAATACTGTCAAATAACTGTTTAATAACATAAAATACATTGAAACCTAAATCATATAATTTATGTAATAGGTAATATAATTTAATCAGTGTTTCATTAAGATATGATATAGTATCTTCTAATCTCATTTAAGATATAACTGTTTATCTAAATTGTCATTTGATATATAATAGTGCTTTTTTTCCAAAGCGATACTTAATGTCTTTTAATCACCGAAATAATATTATGTTTTTGCTCTATATATTTAAATATAATCCATACTACTTGCTTTCCATATGTGAACTGGGTATACTAATATATTAAAATCTCTCTTAAACGAGTAATAATAGCTTTTCTTTTTGTATACTTGACGAATATGATAAAAAATTTACTAAAAGGCTATTATTAGGTACGTGATATATAGCAAAATAATAAAATTAATATAGTAGAAAATAAGATAAAAATGTTTATATTTCACCCCCAAACTGCTAAATTTATATATATAAATATCTGGTAGATAGAGTTTTGATATATAAAAATGTACATTTTTAAAAAGTTTGTTTATATATATATATATTATATATATATGGGTATATATATATATACTTGAAATAAATTGGAAATAAATAAATATATATAAGGCACAGTGTTTGATGTTGAATTAAAACTAAGGCGAATTTTATAAAATAAATTTTATCAAAATCGCGAAAGTTAATAAGTTTGTTGGAATCGTGTAGTTTTGCCTGAAAGACATTCAGGTTCCCAAGCCATAACAACAGTACACGTCATCCCTCCTATCAAGTTGAAAAATAATTAATTTACATTTTTGACCCCTGCTTCTCGCAGGAATTAACTCGAGACTGTGATAAGAAACTTTCTATAATATAATTATCGTGATTATATTTCTTTTGCGATAAGAACTTCCTATCTCTCACATCTTAATTCGATAAAGATGATTAGAATGCCTCTTTTCTATCCCTCTTCGACTCTATTATCGTTGGTGATGTACATACCTCATTAACCTGAAGAAAGTACACTGTGTGCGCTGGTTGTGTGCTTTCAGAGGATGAAAAAATATTGCTTTAACACCTATATCTTTGAACGTTTGAGCGTGTGAGTTAAATTTTAAATTTTTTCCATCTTTAATAGAGTGCGCTTGAGGTACCAATGTAATATAGTACAACTGAGTTTATTTTCTCAATTCGCCTCATATATTAACTATAATATCTATCAATTTCAATTTGAATAATTATTTTTAGTACTCTGACACATTAGTAAGCAAATCGGAACCAAGCATATCCAAATGTGGAATAATGTGCAGCGAACTTTAGAACTCTAATCTAACTGCGCGTTTTTGAGAAAAATTTTTTTCTAAGTATCAATTGGTGGGAAAAACTGTTGTTAATTGCCTTTTTATTGTGAGTGTAATTCACTTTTCTATATTGTGTATTCTTTGTAAAGAGCGGCATATTTTCATCTTTTGATTCAAATGAAACACATAGCATAGCAAAAACAGTAAGTCCTGCAAAAAATTCCCATGTTGTAAAATTGCAACTTCTTAAAATGATTTGAAAAACCAAATTCTCAAAGTATCTCCCGCCATGGATTAAGTTGTGTCCTTTAATTTAAGCGACTATATTTCTTTCCCTTCCAATATAAACCAAACGAGATGGGTCAACCACTCTTACACTTGCGGTCAGTTGATCAGAAGTAGACAGGTTGAGAATCAATGTTAAAAGTCAAACTCACAAAGCGGACGATCAGATAATGTAAGTCCCGTTCCTGATTATAAATGGTAAGTGTATGAACCTACTTGACCCTGTGGTTTAAAACCAAGCTTAATAAAAAATAGTGATTGTGAAATTATTAATCCCATATATTAGTGCTAAACATCTAAAATAATCGGTTTAACGCTATTCGTTCGTGATTACAGAATTCATAAGACTCGAAAATCTGTGTGAACCTTCTCAATGAAACATATGCAGAAACAATATCAAAGAAAAGAGGACTTTCAAGAGCAATCTTCTATATGTCTTTCCTATAGATAGGATCTTTTAGAACTCTCAAAAATAGAATATAGGCTCTTCTCTCGATACCAACCTCTCAAATATTTTGCTTAAATAACTATAGAGTACTTACCAATGCTCGCTCCCAGTTCACTATAAAAGGAGGCAAATATCTGATCCTGGCCTGAAAATCAACACGGCCAATTTTAGTCAACTAACACAAGCCTCTCATCCTCGGACTACTCGATTTCAATTTTTAGTAATAATAGTGCTCACATTCTTTCTCTGTTGAAAATCTTTTCCTAGTTTTTCTATTAAAAATAGTTTTTCGACCGCTTCTAAAGAAATTAAATCCTAATTCGGTTGTATCCCACTAATAGATTCTGCTTTTACTTGTTAACAAGTAGCAGGTCATTTTAATGGGTTTAATTCTACTCCCATGAAACTTTAAAAATCTCTTTCATATGAAAATATCCCGTCAACAAGCCCAGGATTAAATAATACAATGCCGCTATATATATTGGCCGTACCTCAACTCATTTCCCTTGTAAAACACATTCTATCTTAGTTATATATATTTTTTCTTCTTTTTGCTGCTTAATGGCGAATGCACTAACTGTCTATTGTCGTCCTAAGCTGCCTTCGAATCTCAGGGAAGGAGGTCCCTATTAATTATATTTCTTTTTTTTCAACCTTCATAGTATTGCCTCTCCTACAGATCCTCTTTTCCTTCTGTCCACAAGCCATTAAAGTCTATGAAACACTTCGATAACCAGAAATGTTTTCCCTAATCTCATTATGTATTTGTCTTAATTAAACTCTATTATAAACTATTGCATATTGACTTCTTATTTCCTATATATATTTCTATAATTTAAATTTTACGCAAAACAACGCTACCATCATAAAAAAAAATTTCTGATGTTTGTAATTGATTCTCCGGATGGTTTGAGGAGGGACGGATGTATCAAGATACTAAAATCCTCATCCGCCCAACTGGCTTATTGTCTAAGGAATAATATATAAAATAATATATATATAAGCAACAATACATTTTACATTTCACTATATTAAGATCAAATTCAATAGTTTTAATATCATATATGGAAATTAAAATTAAATAGGCTAGGTTTTGAATTTGTATATAGTATAAAGAATTCTGTTCTAAGAACGGAATAAAAAATTCTCATTCTCACTCACTATTTATCCCAATTGATTAATAGTTCAAATATTTCTATTATATCTCACTACAATGTATGAGAAAAGAACTAATAATTATTCGATAATAGCGGAAATTATGGAAAATATATTTTCTTTCACCATTTACACATACGTATACATTTAATTGCTTCTTATTTGTATATATATATATATATATATATATATATATAAATATATATAATACTATATATATATATATAATATATAATCGTTCTTTTTCATTCTGAGTATTCTATTCTTTAGACTTTATAGTAGACTAGTATACACTTAATGATAATTCGTAAATAAAAGAATAATGTTTTATTTTAATTAGTTTTTACAGGTTATTCGAACCACATAAGACTCTTTTTAACTTCGAAATATATTAATTATATGGTTATATTTCCCAATAGAACTGGTTGATAAAATATAATATTAATATAAAAATAACGATTTACAATATATTATAGTAATGATATTTATATATATAATAGAAATTTATTAATTATTTATCTTGTTATATATGATGACGTCATACTTACCTCGAAGGAGATATCATGTTATTTTCAATAAACTAAATGATGTATTGATTTATAATATATATATTATATATATATATATTATATAAATATATATATATAGTAATATAATTATAATATATTATAATATATATATTATATATATATATTATATATATAATATTATATATAAATATATATAATATTATATATATTATATATATTAATATAATATTATATAATATATATATATATAATAAACACTAATAAATCTATATTATATATTTCGTGTAAAATATTCACTTATACTTAATTAAGCCTGTTTATTATGTGACTGTATTAGAGTTGTGTATATATTATGGCTGTGATTTAAATAATATGTAAAAAATCCAAAACACTCAATAACATGCATATAAAAGATATTGATCATTTGTTATTTTACATATCCGTAAATAATGAACTCCTAAAGAACCCGTATGTTACTTTAGTATAATTTGGTATAAAGAAAATTAATATATATATATATATATTAATATATAATATTAATATATATATATATATATAATATTATATATATATATATATTATATATATATATATATATATATATATATATATTATATAATAATATATTATTATACTATATATATTATTATATATAGTATATATATTATATTAATATATATATATATATATATTTAATATATAGTATATATTATATAATATATTATATATATTATTATATATATATATATATATATATAATATATAATTCTAAATTAAGTATAAATGATATATATATATAGGTACATTTTTTAATATTTCAATTGACTATTAATTAAAAAATAATTAAAAATAAAAATTATAATTTTATACTGTATTATTAATGTCCATATAACTTAATAACGAATGCTTTATATTAAAATATCCTATAAAGTAGATACTATAATCTCTCATATCTAAAGTTAATATAGGTCTAAACGTATTAAGCCTCTCACCTTTCTCTCATTTAGAAAACTAATTAATAACTAAGTATTATGACGTAACGCTATTTTAATAGTGTAGTCTAGCCCTCTCTATATAATAATAGTATTTTTTCTCCTATTGATTAACATAAAGGAACTCTAGTAGATGAAGGTAATAATACTATCATTAGTTGTTTATATATATCCTCATAAAATAGTATATAGTGCAATAAATTGGTATATATAATATGGTTTATAATATATATATATATTATATATATAAATATATATATATATATATATTATGTCTATATATAACACGTGTGAGAGATATATATATATTATATATATATAGAGGTAGTATAATGTTGAACTGGGTTAATTAATACCTCCAAAGTTCTTTATGGTCCAGGCGTCTGTAATTTCTGAATATTTATCAATATTAAATTATGCTCAAAAAAATATCGGACAAAAACAGTACTCGTTTGTACCAGAAATGGTATAATTTATTGATCCCGAAATTGCATTTATCCCATTTATAACAATATATTTATTATTTATATACCCGCATAATATAAACCAATTCATAACAACCAAACATAATTATAAAAATAGTTAAAATTCCCACGCCTTCTAAATTCATTTAATTCCCAGATAAGTGTCGTTTCCCTAGGAGTAGAACTCAAATAAACAACTAAGTAACCGCTGATACTCAATAATAATAATTACTTTGGGAAAAGAAAAAAATTATTCCAAAAATCAGTTAAAAAATTTATATCTCTCATCATAAATGTAAGATCCTAAAAATGCTATATAATATAGTAGTGACGCACCTAGAATACTGACAACCTCAAAATCACAAACAAATAAGTACATAGACAATTTTTCAAACACCTTTTTTCAGGTTGAGGTGCTGCTTTACAGGAAATCCCCTGCTATCTTTGAATAAAAGAAACTATACTAACCTAGCGCTTGTGAATAAAAATACAAAACATGAAAAGTGAGGATTTCAAGTATATAAATAATGTACACGAAAATATCAATCCAGATGTGAAAATGATTGAACTGCCCTCTGCCCTCCTCCCAGAATAATATAGAATTTCACGCTCATATTACGCAGATCGCACCATAATATACAGACGAGCAACATATCTATACCTTATAATCAAAATGAAAGGATTAATAACAGTAGATTACTGAAAGATCGCTCCAGTTTCCCAGAATTTTAATGTACATAGTATAGTATAGGAACTTTGACAATAAAGATAAAAATTTCATCAGAAGGCCCTCCTCGATAATTGTAGTGTTAACATAATAAAGCCGTATAATAATATCACCTAAAATCCCTTCACAATAATGCAGGAATAGCACCGCTGCCCTGGATGTTAATGATATTAACAGGGACAGTTATGGCCGAAAAATTTTGTGTATCAATATAGTAAAATTGAATTCCTATTACAAACCTAATAAATGCCCAAAAAAATCACTCGTGTTAACAAAAGGGCTAATATGTTTTCGACAGTAAAAAATACCAGTGATCGACCCGAAACAGGAGGAATGAGATGAGTGAGTTAGCGTATTAAATACAATAGTACAGTTCAGCGTACTCTCCTCGAAGAGTAAGTACTAGCAAGTTTATTGAAATAGTAAGGTCCTGTTTTTGAAGAACGATTGATGACAGCATCTCAATGGCCTCTGACTCCACCTTTTCAAGAGGACTGATGATAATCAACCAACTCTCTATCTTGGTGTAATGTTTATGAAAAAAGTGGTATTTCATATGTTTGGATAAAATAATAAATAACAAGTTTAAAGTGATGACTAACTTAGTGTAAAAAAGTTAATACTCAAGTTAAATGTAACTCGCAAGAATATCTCTACATGGAGAACTACTAAACCTATCACTCATCTAACTAAAGTGATGATGGCTTGAATATATATATTCCAACATACTAATAACATCTTTAATTAATGAATATCCATACATTTTAATATTAAATTACTATTTTGATGATATATATCCTAGATTATAATATATAGGTTGAAGAAGAGCTGTAATCGTTGTAATGGAGTTAAATGAGAACATAGGTATTCATTACCTTATCTCAACTACTACAACTATATATAATAATCTTTCTCTCTACTATTTATAATCTAATATTAAATATTACCTTAATATATTATTATAGTATTCATTCTAGTATTGCTTGTTCTCTGGCTAAATAATTTCAAAGTAGTCAATAGTGAGATGACAATGTGATATAATAACCTGATATAATAATAGTATAGGTGGTATATGTAATATGAATAAAAAAAATTATCGTGTATTCTTATTATTCCGTAATTAACACTAGCTCAATTGCCTTAATATAATATATAAATTCTATTATCTCAGCTAGAAATGTACTCAAGATTTGCAAGTGAAGTATCTCTACATTTCTGACGAGCAAAACTGCGGGCTTTCATCAACGAAAAATAAATAAATGCTGCTTATAACCTCTCATGTTGAGTTTAACCTTATCCATACTGTAAAAAAAAATATAACCCATTTCTGGTACTCTGCCTCAGTAAATACATCGTCTAAAACTTTCTAAGTAAATCTTTAGTACTAACTTTCCTTTACCTTCATATTATTCTCGCATCTATATTGATTTCTTAGTTATTTAACTGGCTTTAAAATTTAGCCATACTTTAGATATATATGATATGCTCAAAAATCTACTAATATACTGTGCGTATACTCATCCTAATATTATCCTACTAATACCTCATCTCACTTGGACTAATATTAGTATTCTAGGTAATTATATACATTCCTCATCCTCCTCCACTCATCATCCTTCCTCTCTAGCGTATGTTCACTTAATAGCCATATGTGTCTAGTGATTATATATCATTATTGAATCAGTATACTAGTGGCAATTCCTGATATATATGGTGTATTATCTATATTGATAAATATATATTAATATAATATATATAATATGAATCAATCTCAGTATTATTAGGAAAGGTCAAGTATGGGCCTCTCTGCGTGAAATCCTGGCATTCCTCCCTCGTAGTGAATTTTGAGCTAGAGTGTTATTATGCTTCCCGTGTTAAAGGCCCTGAAGACTTCCTCCTCTAGCTCAATATATTCTCTATGGTCTACTAAATTACTTAACACTAATTTCCTCATCTCTCCCAGTTGTTAGGATTAAAGCACGCCTAATGTACAACACGTTCGAATCGAAAAATGGATAGCCGTCTCATGTCCCTTATCAATCTAAATCGCACCTATAGCTCTCATCTTAATGTATAATTTTTTCTATCTAAGATGTGCTTTGAAAATCCACTTTGTCTTCAACTCTCATATTTCTTACTTTAAGATCATTATCATGGTAGAGTCATCATATAATCACTTCTTTTATGCAATTCGACAGTAGGTGAGTATTATGGTTTTCCGGCTCATCTGCAGATAGGGTCTACTGGCTATATATATTATTAATAATTACTCTCCTTATCATTTTATACTGATTTTATATGGTTATCCGGCTTACTTAGTGATAACTACTGGAGAGTATTGCTTTAATATTATATATTACTTTGGTGAGCTCGCTTCGATAATCAAATATATTTCTCCAACATAGTAATTATATTATATGTGACCGTAGGTAATATATATATATACTATATGGTCACGTCAGTAATCTCATAATGTAAGTCATCTTCCCAATCTCCCCTTACTCTATAATGGGTTACCTCCTTTAACTCCTATCTTAATATTGTTATATTACTTATCTCTTTGTTTTGATTTTTCTTTCAAAATCTGCCAATATCGGTCTATAGTTGTTGTATAATGCGGTATAAGAGACGTTCTTCTGCCTTTCTGAAATTAGTTTAGGTTGTTTCTCAGTAAAATATGATATAATTACCTGGTTCTGTTAAATATCTCCTACTTTAAATTACTTATAACTTTCATAATGATCTTCTCTCTCACTGGCCCACAATCTAACCTCTTATCTCCAATCTCAAAAACTAATATGAACGGATGATTCGATCCCTTTCATATCTTACAACTCATTATTCAATTCTGCTCCCCTTTCTCCTTTTAATACTTCCCTCTTAGAATTGCTCTCGGTCGTTCTAATTAATCTTTCCGAGTGTTCTTAATATCTCAGTACTTATATTCTAGAGTATGAATATTTTACCGGAATGGTAGTATAGAACGGTTTCGTTGATTTGTACCTTTGTGAATATAACCCTAATTCTCTTTTTAAAAACTCAACTTCTTGCAAATTCATCAAAACTCCCTAAGATCAAACACTCTTAAAAAATATTATCCATATCTCTTTTCTCGATCTAGGTTATTTCTCTCAGTCTCTCCTGTTGACTAAAATTATAAACATCCTTGCGCCTTTGGGCTATAATACTATAACATTTAAACATAATAAAAAAAATGTGTAAATCTGTGGAAACCTCACATCTACACGCTGTTGAAGGGCTAATATAGGCCTCTCAAAGAAACTGGGTGATAAATATATGTTACTGCTATTATTAGTACTAGCTAAGTAACTTTTTTTTTCCTTACTTCTCCTCAGTACTTCCAACCGTTAATACAATGTGCTACTCATTCCTGACCCCATGTATTAGGAGTACAGCTTCTCATAATTATCTGGGAACGGTTACTCTGCCGTTTCACTCAACGTGTTTTTTTCGATTTAGAGAGTTTGCGAAGTCAAAAGGTCCAAAAGGCTTAAATATTAATACATGTATCTGCCACTAATTTCCAGTATTTCACTTGACTCCCTCCTTATCATCACGGCTAAACCTAATGTGTTTAGGTGCTTATTTATCTCTATTCTTAAATTAGGTATACCGCAGCGGCAGTTTGGGACGCCGAGTGAAACTTTATCACTCTACGTATTAATCCATACCTACAACTTTTACGTCGCTCACCTCGTAAAGCTAAATACATAGGGGTGCTCTCCTCAATGTTATATAGTTCTGGCAACACATTGAGGTTAAATTGTGTTGTATGTATGCGTAACTCACAGGCAGTGTCGAAACTGCGTGTGCTTCCTTCTTTTCCTGCCACCTCATGTCTTGTGGATTGTGGGAATATATTCTCTTTCCATCTTCTGTTTTTCTCACTGTAAATTTTAATAATTCATTCTCCCACTTCAATAAAGCCTGCTCTGTGAATCTCATCTCTACGTTAATTTACGTTATAGAACTGTTGACTTTGATGAGGTGTAAATGCCAACATCCCCTACCTTGATAGGGCTTCGCCCTAAGTTGATCAATAAATATATTAATATAATAATCAGTTGAGTTGGTGTGACAATTTTGCATATTATAAGATATATATAATTATATATATAATATATATATATATATATATATATATAAATATATAAATATATATATTGAGTATATATATATATATATAATATAATATATTATTATATTATATTATAAATATATTGTATATAATATAGTTATTTATAGCTAGAAGTTTTAGTTAGTAAGTTCGTTATTTATAACTAGTTAATGAATCTCAAATAATATCTAAAGAATATATAAATATAAGACCTATTATTGTGATTCATTGTCATTGGTTGCATAATCCTTTAAACTATCATTTTCCTTAGTTGTAAATAATGTTTTTGTTGTACACCAGAGAGAGAGAGAAGAGAGAGAGAGAGAGTAGAGAGAGAGATGAGAGAGAGTAAAGATGAAGAGCAGAGATAACGAGAGAGAGAGGAAGAGTGAAATAATAAGATATGAGAATGAGTGACGAGAGAAGAGGAGAGAAGAGAGTGAGAGAGAGAGACGAGAGATGGAGGGAGAGAGAGAGAGAGAGAGAGAGAGAGAGAGAGAGAGAGAGAGAGAGAGAGAGAGAGAGCGCTTATGGATATGGTACTTGTTAATTTATATCTCAAATAATTATAATTAAATTTAGATAGATGGAGAATAAGATTATATATAAATCATCCAATGAAAGCTCAAAAGAACGTTGCATGTCATTGCAAATCACTTCTTTTAGAGAAGAACTGTCTTGCATGCCTCGAAGAATCTATAAAATAATTTATTCAACAAATAAATTATGAAATAAATATAAATTACTGTAATTTTTTTAACTAAATTAGAGTTTATTATCAATTTTAACATAAACTTTACATAAAAAAAAAAAAAAACAAACATATTTTTTAATTGTGTAAATTTCAAAATTATAAAATATACATTGCGGTATATTTATATTTTATTCATACCATTTTTAAATAATAATAATAATAATAATAACATATATATCGTATGAAATTTAGCCAACAAACTAAATCTAGAATTAATTTTGAAATTTTTTCTAGTCTATTTTCTAGCTTATAGCTAGTTGTTATTTCCTTCACAGACCGCAAGGTTAAGATAATATTTAAAACACGTTGTAAAACATTTAGAAACAATATATATTATTATATATATATATATATTATAAATATATATGTTATATATATATAATTAATTTAATATAAAAAAAAATATAATTTATTATAATATATATATATTAACTAAAAAGAAAACATATTTTATTATTGAAATATTAAAATATATATATATATATATAATATATATATAATAAATATATGATATATAATAATATATATGCATGGCGCATGGGCTTTACGGGTGAAGCTACAGAGTGGCCCGGGCCTCTTCTAAAAAAATAAAAGCAACTAATGTAAATAAAATAATTCATAAATTTTACTATTAATAAAATACATTTAAATAATGTTTAAAATGTTATACAGAACGCTATATTATATACATTAAAGATCATTTAGTCAAAATCTTTGACGAAACATTATTTTTACATAAGGATTAACATTGACTGGTGGGATTTAAATGATTTGCTGCCTCCAAGAAAGCATAATTTTAATGCTTTCAAAACACTGGTTGTCATATGGTCAAAACGCTAAGAACCTTATCTTATTTTTGTCTATTTTTGAGGATTTTTCCACAAGCCCCTCTTCGAAAATATGGCAAAAATAATCCAATTTTTTTAAAAAGTTATATAAAAATAAATATTAATAATAATATATTAAATATTATATATTATAATATATATATATTAAAATATAATATTAATTAATAATTAATATATATATAATATATATATAATATATATATATTATTAATATATATATATATAAATAATATATATTATTATAATATATATATTAAATAATATATATATTATATAAAATATATATATTGAAGTGGAAGAGAGAGAATGAGAGTAAAGAGAGTGAGATGTAAAGAGATGAGAAGAGAGATGAAAGTAAAGATAGCAGAGTATAGAGAAAATAGAAGTAGAGAGATAAGAGACGATGAGATGAGAGAGATGGAGAGAGAGAGAGAGTTATACTAAATTTAATATATTTTTTGTTTAATATAATTTTAGTTGTAATTTTGAAATCTTTTAAATAATAACCTTTTCTGTGTAAAACTTTAGCAATTTCAAATGGAGAATGGAGAGACATAAAATATAACCTTTAATTTAATCGTATAATATATAATATTAGAACTACAGATTATACAAATATTTACTCCTATTTTCTAATAGTTCATACATTAAATTATAAAAAAATTCAATTAAATCTTTAAAAAAATGTTTAAACAACCTTTATACAACATAGGAAATCAAAATTTATAACATTTATCGCTTACGATAAATGCATGGACACGGACGGCCTTGTGAAAGGCCCAAAGTTTCTTCTTTAAAGGACTTCTACGGTGGCCATGGTGCTAAATTATATTATCAAACTAAGCTAAAAAAAGAAAAAGCACATTATTATTATTTCAGACATCTATAGTTTACATTAATTCCAATTTATTTAATCTATTTATTTATTTTAATATAATTACAAAATAATTATTGATAAAATATTTGAGTTATCCGTTCCTACAGTTCTCTTTTAGCATATAATTTGTTTGTTTTTATGGGTATCTTAGTTTCCTTTCAAATTCAGATATTAGAATTTAAATATATGATATTAATTTTTTATCGAAATGTGCATTAAAAAACAAGTAAATGTTTATCTTTAATGGTTTTTTTCTTAAATAAAACGATTGTTTTATTAGATTCTTAGAAACAGGAAAAAAAAACAATTGAAAAAATTAAAATTCACGAATGATGTATTGTATATCGTATAGAAAATAGCTTTCATCTATATTTTGGCAGAGGTTACGAGCCCATCCCCGAACGACAGAATTCGGCTCCCTCCAAAGTTTCCAAACAGGGGTCGGACCCCAAAGGGCGATTTGATTGTTACAACTTTTGTTTTAAAATTTCTACATTAAATCTTTCATTTAATATTATACAATAGTATAATGTATTCTTTCTTCAGTATATATAAATAATGATCCTTATTCACAAAAAAAGTATGAAGAATTTTATCATAAACTCTCGAACAAAATTTGAAGTATAATAATCGTATTCATTTTCTATAATAATGAACTCGTGCTAAGCACGGTCAACCTGCCCGAGTGTAGGAGTCGCTTCTGATATATAAATAATTAAATATATATTAATATATATATATATATATTAAATATATATATAATATATAAATATATATTATATATATATTATAATATTTAATATATATTGATAGTGCCTCCCTATGTTTTCGGTTCACGAGCCGCCACTATAATATAATATATATTATTATTATTATTATTATCATAATATATATATATATATATATAGTATTATAATTAATATATATTATATTATTATAATATTATATAAGTTTATATATATAATATATAATTTATATATTATTTTAACTAAGATGTATTTGGTATATTGATTCATATATAATCTTTTATCCAATTATATATTCATCTATATATATGTTATATATATATATATATATATATTATATATATAATATAATTAATATATATTAAATAATATATATATTTTTATATAATATATATATATATATATATATATATGATATTATATTATAATATATTATATATATAAATATATATATATATATTATATATTAAATATATATAAATAATATATATTAATATATATAATAAAATATATAATTAATTTATATATATATATATAGTAATATATAATAATTATATAAATATATATAATTATTATATATATATATAATAGTATATATATATAAATATATATATAGTATATATATATAATATATATAATAATTAAATATATAATTAATATATTATAATAATATTTAATAGTTTATATATATATTATATATATAATAATAATATTATAAATTATATATATATATATATATTAATATATATTATCATATATAATATATTAATACTATATAATATATATTAATATATAATATATTATATATATACTAATAATATTATATATATATATATAATATATATATATATATTTAAATAATAATATTATATATATTATATATAATATATATTATATATTATATATATATATAATTAATTATATAATATATTATTAATAATATATATATAAAATTTATATATATATATGAATTAAGTGTATCTCGTATATATATTAAATATTACTCCAAATATTAAAACTCAATATATAAATGACCTATCTAATTACAAATAAAACTTATATCTACAAGAAACAAATAACTATTAATACTAATTAATATGCCTTTTTATTATAAAGTCTCAAATAACTAAGCTTGGTATAATAACTGATAATTTACTTCTATATCTCATTAAAAAGAAGAAGAAGAAGCATTAGATATAATTATGTATTAAATATATAAATGAAATCTATATAATACCACGTTAAGGCCAGAGATATAGTAAGATTAAATCTTCAAAAATAAATTTATATATAGAATGTTATTTGCACTTTTGTTAATTATAATGAATAGAGATAATAATATATTATAATAGTAAATTATTATATTATAGTAGAGAAATTTGTTGTCATGATAGTCATTGTCATACTTTATTATTATTATTATTATTATTATTATTATTATTATTTATTAGATTTAATTATATTTATTATTATTTTATAATTATAATTAAATTATATAATTATTTATTATTATTAATTTATTATATTATTATTATTATTATTAATTATTATTATTATTATTATATATTTATTATTATTATTATTATTATTATTTATTATTAATTATATTTATTAAATATTATTATTATTTTAAAATTATCATTAATTATTTTTATATTTTTCTTATTATTATTATTTATTATTATTAATTATATATATATTTTTAATTTATTATATATTAATTATAAATTTATTATTATTATTCATATTCATTTATTATCATTATCTAATGACCTTATCCAGTACTATGTTAATATTGTTTTTATTATTATTATTTAAATATAAATATAAATTTATGTATTATTATAAATGATTATTCTCGCAAAGTATTTCAAGAGCTTTGGGTTTTGTATTATTATTATTATTATTATTATTAGTATTTAATTATTTGATTATATTATAATTATTTATTAATTTAAAATTATTTATTATTATTTTTATAATATTTTTATTTTAATATTTATTATTCATATATTTATTAAATTATTATTATGATATTAATTCATTGTTATTATTTTTTATTTATTAATTATATATTATTAAATATTATTATATATTATTATTATTATTTATTATTATTTATTATATATTATTATATTATTATTTTATTTATTATTATTAATATATTATTAAAATTAGAAACATTTCATATATTATTAATATTATATTATATTATTATAATTTATTATTATTATTAGTTTTATTATAAATAATATTTATTTTGAAGATTTAGCATTATTAATAGATAATATTAGTAATTATTATAATTAATATAATTTATTGATTATTTAATTATGTTACAGTTAACAGAAACATAAATTATTATGCCTACGAATAAATATTTCAGGTGTTTCTCTTTAGCGAAAGCAAAAAGGTTATCCTAACTTTTTAGCCAAATTTCCAAAAAATTTCATTCATTTTTTTTTATAATTCAATATGTGACATTAAAAAAATTTGTCCTGAATGCCATAAAATTATTTTTTACTATTATCACTGTTTCTATTATTGGATCTTAGTTATTAATTTTTATAAATATCATGCTTATTTCTATAAATATCGTGCTGTTACTCGCTACCAAAGCAAATAACTAAACTCTCTCTCTCTCTCTCTCTCTCTCTCTCATCTTCTCTCTCCTCTCTCTCTCTCTCTCTCTCTCTCTCTCTAACGCTTTTTTATACCTACTCTCTCTCTCTCTCTCTTCTCCTCTTCTCTCTCTCTCTCTCTCTCATCTCTCTCTCTATCTCCTCTCTCTCTCTCTCAGGTTACTTCGTTCCTATCCACGGGGGCACATTTTAACACCAGGTATAATTAAAAGGTCTGTTATTAGTTTTTTAATCATATTTTACCGTTTCTCCTAACCGTATATAAAAATATAATAATAATATAATAATAATAATAATAATAATAATATAATAATAAAATAATAATAATATAATATAATAATAAAATAATAAAATTTAATAATAATAGATTAAAATAATATTAATAATACATTGATATTAATATTAATTATTATGATTATTATTATTGATTATTATTATTATATTATATTATTATATTATTATTTTATTATTATTATTATTATTATTATTATTATTGTTATTATTTATTAATAAAATTCATTATTCATTAGCAGTTTAGTAGTAAGGTAGTAGTAGTAGTAAGTAGTAGTAGTAAAGTTAGTAAAGTAGTAGTAGTAATAGCTTAGAGTAAGTTATTTAGTAGTAAGTAGTAGTAGTAGTAGTACCACAGTAATAGTAGCATCTAAATAGTAGTTATTGTTATAGTAGCAGAAGTAAGTGTAGTAGTTGTAGTTTAGTGAAATATTAAATAATATAATAATATTATATAAATATATATATATATTATTAATATATAGATATTATATAATATTAGTATAAATATATAAATATAAATTATATTAATTACTAAAATATATATATATATAATAATATATATAAATATATATATATTATATATATTAATATAGCATTATATATAAATATATATATATATTATTATATAATAATTATTATAAAATTAATATATAATTATATATATATATATATATTATTATATTATATAATATTATATATATATTATATAATATATTAATTATATAAAAATATATATATATATATATATAATAATATTATATATATATAGTTTAGATTATATATATATATTATATATATATATACAATAATATATATATTATAAATATATATAATATAAATATATAATATATAATATATAATAGGTATATAATATATAGATTAATATATATATAATATTCAAATATATATATAGTATAATATATATATATATATATTATCATCAACACATATTTTATTATTTAGAAGTATTAACAATAATAACACTCGAAAAATTTAATTGGACCTTGACTTTTGAACTGTTTATTATGCAATTTTGGAAAGAAGTTAGCTATCAAGCAACCATCCTGAAATCAGAAAATATTTGAAACTCTGTTTTATAATAACACGTTCTTTCTTCAGCCACAAAAGATTTTTTTTTTCTTGCTCTCATTAGAAGAGTTCGCTGCTTTTCAATCGAATAGCGCAATATATATATACTACTATATTATATTATATATAATATATTAAATAAGTATATATATATATATATTATAATATATATTATTAATAGCTATATATATATATATAATTTATAATATATTATATATATATTATATTATATTATATAATATAATATAATATATATATACTATATATTATATAATATATGAATTAATTTAATAACAACCAGTACCAGTAAATATCAATATGAGATTTATAGATGTTCAAAATTAATAGGAGCCTGACAAACATGTGCAGTTGATAATAGACTATAGAGATAAGAGTAATCTGTATAAGATATTCGAATATCCAAGGATGAGAAAGGTCTATTTGTGATGGTAGGGACGCATTGGAGAATGGCGTGTAACAATACACACACACACACCACGTCTAACACACGCACACCAGCCTACACACACACTCACACACACACACATATCTATTTCACACACACACACACACACATACACACACACGCACTGAAAACGAACTGAAAATGAGGTGGAAATGGAAATGGAGGTCTAGATTTTACAGTACATGCAATATTCTACACACACACAAGACACACACACAATATAAAAATATATATAGTATAAATATATATTATATATATATATATATATAATATTATATATGAAATAAATATATATAAGATATTATATATATATATATAATATATACTATATATATATATATATATATATCTAGGAATATATATATATATTATATATTATATATATTATATATATATTAATAAATAATATAATAATATTATATATATATAAATTTAATAATTATAATGTATATAAAAAGGGGACATAGTATATGTATATATATTATATATATTTATTATATTATATATATATAGATTTATATATTTATATATAAATATATATATATTAATATATATATATATATTAAGTAGTATTTTATATTTAAATTATATAATTATTATATATATATATGTTATATTATATATTTATATAGTATATTTATGTATAATATATTATATATAATATATGATATTATATATATATAAATATATATTACTATAATTTATATTAAATACTAAAAGATAGAAGATATAAATACATGATTATATTTATATTGGAATTTATATATATATATATATATATATTATAAATAATGTATATAATATAATATATATATCAATATATATATATATATATTATATATATAAATATATAATATCTATTAAAATATATTACAGTTTTTCACCACCACTCGATTGGCAGAGGCCCTATTTCAAATGGGGGGGGGGGGTATTGCACACATCAGTTATCATCAACTACGCAAACTTACTTCAGATAGAGCACATGACCCAGGCTTTTCAGGCAGGAAACACAGAAGATGGAAGAGATTCCACAGAACAATGTGGGCAGGAAAGAAGGAAGCATCAACGCAGCGAACAAGCCTGGATAAGTTACTTAATAATCAACACTAGAAAAACTCTGGCGCCGACACAGATCACCCCTAATGTTGCTACGAGAAGCGTCTTCGTAAAGGTGTGAGTACGCGAGGGTATAAGTTCCCTCGAGCAACCTGCCGCTGCTATTATCAATGAGGTACTATATAATTTAATGGTACCTATAGAAAAGAGATAAAGCACCAACATCGCGCCGTCAAAGTAAAATAGAGGTTCAAAGTGAAACTTGAAAGTGCAAATACAGTATTATAAGCCTTTTGAAGCCTTTGACTCGACCCTATCCAAAAGCCGGTTGGGTGATAACCAGGGCTCCCCCCAAGATATGAGAAACATTGAACTCCAATCCAAGGGCCGTATAGAGGCCCATGAATATGGAAACGGAAGAAGAGGAAAAAAAGTCCTCTCTCAGGCCTAAACAGTAACTCCCAGTTTCATTTTGAGGCGCGCGTCCTAAGCAAGATCGGTGTGATTGGGAGGTTTCCAAGTACATTTTCTTGTTTATTTAAGGCCAAAGGTATGTTTATATTGTCAAACAGGAGAGACGAGCAGAACGCGTCGAAAGAGATAGCGAAAGTAGTAGAAAGGTGTCTTAGAGAGGGATGATTTGTAGAAGTTGGGTTTTTAAAGAATTGAATTTCACTAAGGTATTAAGACGACCCACCCGGAAATTCTATCTCAGGTCAGCGAGAATAGAATCGGAAAGATTAAGACGAGAGGCAATTCTAGAAGTAAAGAGCGGGAGCAGAATTGAAAAAATGATGAGTTGGATGAATGAAGGGTCGAGGTCATCTGCATTACGAGTGAGATAGAGTTAGATGTGTCAGGTGGAGAAGATCATTTAATGAAAAGTAGGAATAAAGTAGGGAGATAAGACAAGAACCCTGAGGAACACCAAATTGCTATTGAAGAAAAAGTAAAGAAGTCACCCCACAACAATCAGCCGATAATTGAGCAAGATTTGAAAAAAGATAAACTAGACATTAAGTAAGCAAAGTAGAAGGAGGAAACCCATAGGTGAGGAAGGGCTTTTGCAGAGCTAAGTTGCATGCTTGCCATAACCCGGTTAATAATGCCTTGAAAGATTATGTCAAGCGCCACCACACATATCTCCCCGTTAGTTCCTGAGTAGCGGAAAACCTTAAATCAGTTAGATAGGAAAGTTATATACGCAGTAGACCTCGTAAAGTGGCTCGAAAGCACTACTGTGGCAGATCGGGTAATAGAAGTGTAATAAGAGACTCCAGGTTATGATATAAAAAATGATAGGTTAGAGTTAGTGGATTGTTTTCAATAGATCTTAGATAGGAATACAATGCATTGCCAGTTGTTTCTTTCAGGCATACCTCCGGGGGGCTTTGCCCCCCGCATATCCAGTCGAGTGCCCCCCCGGAGAAAATCGAGCACGAATTAATTTTGTGCTCAACGTATAAATTACAAAAATAAAAAGCAAAATAAACATAAAAGTAGTTTAAATTCAAATATCATTATCTATCGATTAAAATAATATAAAGCAGCCAGAATGCATAGGAAAAAAAATGATAGATATTGCATAATGAAATAGCCCAAAGTGTTAATTGACTTCTGAGGAAAATGGAGTATGCTGATATAAGAAATGGAAAAGTCCTATTAGTTAAGGTGATTAGTTAAAATATATATATTGTTATATTTTTCTCATGATCCATATATGATATATATATTAATTATATATATATATATATATATTATATATTATATATATATATAATATAATAATTATATATATAATATATATATATTATATATATATATATATTAGTATTTATTTATATAAGTCATCCCCTAATTGCTGGAACAAAATTGCACCTGCCAAAAATAAATTGAAATCATTGTGGAGACGTCAATAGTGACTTACAAAAAAACGTTCGGTGTGAAAAAATAATGGAGAAGTTTGCATCTAAAGTGCGCCTGATTGTGATGATAGATAAGAAAAATGGCATTTAAAGGGCATGAAAATCTGACGATAGTGTAAACGCAAGATAATTGAAGAAAAAGGTTCAACGACAATCAAATTGATATAATGATATTTGCTAGTCTCTTTGAGACGGACGTTTTCAGTCTATTATATATCTATATATATATATATCCTTATATATTGAAGTTAGAAAATTTTTTTTGAGAGAAATTCCGATGTGTTTATGCGAAAGGTGTACTAACTGACCTGAAATCCTTCATTTTTTTATATCAATTCCATGCTCGGCTCGAAATCGAAATATTTAAAGCAGATGAAAGCCCACTGTCGAAAATATTGGAAGCGGACAAAACGTGGGATATTGCGAGTTAAAAAAGCTCTGTGAAATCCTTTTTGTCATTCTCATTCCGGTAACGATAGCCTCGGTTAAAATGATCTTCGCTTCTAGTACTGATGAACCCGTTATCTATATATATGACAAAGATAAATTTAGTAATGCTGCCAAAAACTTTAATTGCATTTTATAGCTATCACTAAATTTGGTCTGAGAATCCACAATTGAGGGATTTTCTCTAAAAATAATACAATAAATATAGATAGAGCGTGTGTGAGTGATAGCGCAATACCTCTTCAATGATATAGACTTTGTTATGCCGGAACTGAAGGATAACTTCAATGTTCGATTAATTACGATTCTTTTTTAAACTTATAAACTTTCTTTAATTATACCCCTAAACTTAACTAATAAAGTAACTAATTCTCTGATTCGGCAAACTACGAAAAACGTGTTATAATATATATATATAATAACCGAA
>JABUQX010047634.1:17500-23366 GCA_015478945.1 Trachelipus rathkii | reverse complement strand
AAAAAATGTCTCACTTCATGTCAGAAAGAGTAAAAATTTTCTTCTTTGTTGTAAAGGTTCTACTTTGAACACAAAATTTCATTGTTGGAATTCGTTTCGACTAACAAAATAAATTAATTAAAAAATTTAAAAATAAACAGAAAAAAAATTGGTAGCTGGATCGTTTATTTCATGGATTGTTTATTTCTTTTCTGTAAATATGTATATATATATATATATATATATATATATATATATATAATATATAATAATATATAATATATATTTATTATAATTATATATATATATAATATATATATATATATATTATACTTTTAAGAAAAGCCCTTGGATATATAAAACTAATTTATTAACAAAACATAAGGACACATAAAATAATCACTATTTTATAGAATATAAAAATAACAAACCCCTAAAAAAAGGGGGAAGGGGGAAGGGGGAACAAGCTTTCACCTCGAACACGCGAGGGCTCTTCAGGTTATGAGGAAAAATTACAAAAAAATTCCTGAAATAAAATTTTAACTCATTTTAGTTGGTCTTTTATTTTGTTCATTGTTCTGTAGAAATATTTTGATGTTTTTAAATATTCGTTGAGGATGAAATCTATTTTCACTTCACCAGGAATTTTATTGAAATTATCAATATTGTAGATACAAAACGACTCCATAATTTTTCGATGACTTGTGTGACTGAAATTAGTAACAGGATTGATATTATTTATATTGATCTGATGATTGAAGTTACGTCCTATGAAAAGTTATGGCTGAGTTGGTGCTATCTATATTAAGATCATTTGTATTTTGGTATTTCCTCCTCTACAAATCGACGGACTCCCTGATATAGGTAAGGTTACAAGTACTACAAGGAATATTATAAATACAACTTTGGGAAACGTTATTTTTTTCTTTAGGTGGCTTTAGAATATTTTTCTGAACAATGTTACTGGATTGTATCAAATTGATATTTTTTGGTAAAATTTGAATGACTAAATGTATCGGTATATGCGAAGTAGGCATTCAAACATAGGGCCTTTTGAAACTACTGATGCCTTTTGAGCTACTTGCTCTGTATCAACTCTAGCGTTTTGGAATATATTGATTTGAGCAATACATCACTTAAAGAAATATTGAAGCTCTAATGGTACTACATTACTGTGTTTAGTAGTATCTAATGATCCTTGAAAAAGCCCCTTTTTATTAGACAAAATACGCTTCCTTATAATACGTACCGCTTCAATGAGTGTCTTTATTTGTCCAGAAAAGTTAGGGGTTTCTTCGGCTTTAGTTAAAACAGCATCTGTAGTAGCTTTTAAAGATATACTTTGTGATTGATTCTTGCGGAGGTGGTTAATAAATTGTACGTCCATGTCCCAAAGCTCTTCTTCAATGAATGCTTTAATTGCCTTCCTCTTCATAACATGTTCATTCTCCATCCCGTTTGCTGCACATATTTCTTTGTACACATCTTCTGCTTCTGCAATGGAAACCACCTTTCCGTCTTTTAAAGCCTCTGAAAGAGAATTGATGAAATCGACTTTACATGCACTATCTATTATACTAGCTTCATTGTCTAGAATTTGACATTGATGTTTCTTGCCTAAAACATTTACAGCATTCTTTGTATAGCATCCTTTGTAATAGGAAATGTCATGTGCATCCCTTGGGTCAATACACGCTGATAATTTGACTTTCCATTGATTATTATTTCTATGGTTTATAGCCTCGTATAGTTTTGCGCCGGCGTTACTGCTTGAAACTGTGAACAATTGATGTCCTCTGGAGTCTGCTTTGTTACAGAAATAACATGCATTTTTTTCTGTTCGTTCACCGTACGATCTTGTGAATGGTGTTCGTGTGTTACTTGTAGAAGGTTCATTTATGATGTCAATTGCTTCTTGTCTCTTTTCATATTTGGCTTCCAATCTTGCTAGTTGCACCTTGTGAGTGCACCGTTTATAACAAGATAAATGCCAATGACCATTTTTTTTACTGTCAGTTCGTCTATATCAAAAAGTAACACATATGAACATTCAAATTCTTCGTCTCCGAACTTACTTCGTTTGGCAAGGGCTTCTAGAAGTTGTTTTGAGGATTTTGATTCAACGACAAGTGATTTATTTTCCTTTTTTTTATACAATACATAGAGGTTGTAGTGAATACTATTGTTATGAAGGTGGCCTATAAAAATGTAGTACCCCTTTAATTATTATTACTAGCTACTTTATATGACAAATTTCATCCTGAAACAAAAGAAATGAAATTAATAAAACTGTATATACACAATAGTATAGTAATAATAGTAATTGTAATATCATTAGTTGCGATTCCTAAATATTACAAACCAAACAACACGATCACTCAGCGTAACACAGAGCAAAACGGTTAAAATCAGGCTAAAATAATTACTTTTTTAGTTTAAAACTAGGTTTCAAAATATATTACCAAAATATTGGTTTTTCGCAATACATACTAAGAAAATATCTTTTAGCTCTTAAAAAATACCTTTTCAACAAGGTAAAAAAATTGAATATCTGTTAGATAGTGACCAAGATAAGGCAGTTTGTTTATAGTAAAATGGCGGACATCTTGGATGACGTCACCAGTCATACACAACACTTGTTGGAGTGTCACCGTGTAAGTTATCATATATATGTTTTTACCGATTGAATGGAGCCAATGCTACTTTCCCTTTGTTAACTTTGCCACGGGAAACGCAATTCTCCCAGACTATATATATATATTATATATATATATATAATATATATATATTATAATATATATATATATATAATATATTAATAGTATATATATAATATATATATATATTATATATATATTTCTAATTTTCAAATAAATATTATTGTAAATACAGGTTTTAGCATTTTAATCATTTACGTTTTTTAGTGAGTGAATAATTTTAATCCAATTTTAACTTTCGTTTTTTTTGTCTGTTGTTTGTCGTTGTTTTTGTTGTTTGTGTGTGTGTGCGTGCAGTTGATGGCAGATTTGCGCCAGGCGCGGGCTTTATCGACTTTACCAAACATCCGCTGCTTACTCTCTAACTCTGCATCCGTGAATACCACACTCTCGACTCTAAAGCCCTAACCTTTTGCTCTCTGTCTGAGACACAGATGCTAAGAAATTCATCCTCTAACTCGTTTGATATATCCAACTATAACTGTTTTCCATAATTTCCGTCTAAAGGTGGAGTATGTGCCTATGTGAACATAAACACTCCTGACAGCTCCGAACTGAATCTCCTAACTTCGATGTTCAGTTAGCTTAAAATCTTTCTTCCTTCTACTACAATATCCTTATGCTTCTGCTACTGTTCTCCAAACAGAACAGATTTTCACTCTTTCTTTAAATATCTTACTACTTCTCACGAGACTGTTATATCTTCTCATCCAAATACGGAGGTCCTCTATTTAGGGATTTCAATGTACACAACACTGAAGTGGGATTCCTCTCTACTGATTTAGGTGGGAGGAGGCCGAATCATTTAGTATGTTCTCACGATCTGGAGAACTAATAAAGAAAACCCACACACATCCAGATCTTCCCCAATCAATTCTGAACACACTGACCTATGTTTGCACCCACAGTCCTTTCTCATAAATACACCACCTTTCGCTGCCTATTGGTAAAATGTGACCCACAACCTTATATCTCTAATTTTAATACTTTCTCTCCAACAGCTCCATCCTGCCCTACGCGTTTTTTCTGGCACGTTGATCGGGCCGATTGGGGGCCTTGCGTTGCTTCTACGCTAACTATAATTGGAATGACTGCCTTGTCTCTGGTGACGCTTCGACTTCTGCCGATAAGGTGGGAGCTGTATTCGTGGGATGAGCAGGTCATTCCTTCTTCACTAAATCTTTCTCTCCCTCATAATCCATTTCGATCGTGCTTTTCTCTGTCCATTCAGGTAGAGCCAGTGCGTATCGGAGTGGAAAAATATCTCTTCTCCTTCACTCTTTGGCTAAGTTTCATTCAGTAGAAAATCGTTGCAGGATACCACATACTCATTCGAAGATACTACAACCTGTATTCGACGAGACAAAGCGGGCTTTCATCAAACGAAAGTGCCCTAACCTCCTTGGTTCTCCTACTGACAGAATCTTCTGGCCTCTTCCAAAAAACATCTCTAACAACTTATGTAAATCTGTCTTTCCTCCCTTTTCGATCTGATGGTTCTGTAGCTAATTCTCCAACTGAAAAGGCAATCTCTTCGGCCTCCTGTGTCCTCTAACTCAACCCTGCGACGATTCTGTTCCTTGCATCCTCCTCCTTCTCCTCTCAGGTGTTCCATTCTGCCTTTGCCTGTGATTACATTTGATGGGTGCATGGGCTCCTGAAAGCTACGAACGTTTAGGAAGGCGGTGGCCCGGATGGCATTTCCTCCCCGAGTATTGAGGGAGTGTGCTTCCGTGCTCCCCGCCCACTCTTCAACTATATTCTCTATGTCTCAAACAACACTTTTTTCAATGTGTTGGAAGCACGCACATGTCCAAGCCTTATTCGAAAAAAGCACGGCCGCTGACCTCCAACTATTCGACCTGTATACTCTTACTTATTCTATCTAGATCTTTGATACTTCCTCAACTCTCATTTCTTAGATCATCTGGAATCTCATTCACTCCTTTCCATCGCGAGTACGGCTTTCGGCGCTCGAGGTCTTCTGGCGATATACCTTTCCTATCTTACCGATTTATGGTTTTCCGCCCTTAAGGAACTACGGGAGAGACTGCGTGGTGGCGCTGACATATCCAAGTGGAGAAGGGCGAAGCATTTGACCGGGGATGGCACGCGTCACTGCTCTCCGAGCTCCCCTCTTTTTGTTTCCTCCTTCTCTTTGCTTAACTTGATGTCATATTTTTTTTCAAATCGCCCATATTGGCTGTTTGTGATGGGGGATTCTTCTTCCTTTTTCTGTCAATAGTGGAGTTCGTGTTCCTCAGGTTCTGTCTTATCTCCTACTTTATTCCTACTTTTCATCTAATGATCTGCTCACGCTGCACAATCTAACTGCTATTCCTCTATGCCGATGGACTCGACACCTCATTCTTCAACGTCATTTTCAATTCTGCTCCTTCTTTTACTTCTAGAATTCCTCTGTCGTCTTAATCTTTCCGATTCTTTATTCTCGTCTGATCTGGATGAGAGAGTGGCCTGGGGTGGGTCGTCTGAACCTGATGAAAATTCAAATTCTTTAAAAAACTTCAACTTCGTAGCAAATCTCCCTCTCTAAGACACCTTCCAACTTTCTTATCTCTTTCGACGGTTCTCTGCGTCTTCCGTGCGGACCAATATAAACATCCTTGCCTTAACATAAACAAAAAATTGTCTTGAAACCTCACATCAAACAACGGTTGCTAAGGCGGGTGAAAGAACCTAAAGAAACTGGGGTTCTGTTTAGACTGGCGAGACTTTTTTTCCCTCTCAGTTACTCCAGCTTATACAAGGGCCTTCTCCGCCCTTGTATGGATACTGCTCTATATTCTGGGAAGAAAGGGCTACTGGTTTCACCCGGCTGTGGACAGGGTCGAGTCAAAGGCCAAAAGGCTTACAAAACTGTTCCTGTAATCGTTCAGTTCACTTGACGTTGCAATCGTTGCGGCTCGATGTTGTGCTTTATCTGCGTTTCGTTATAGGTACCGCAGCGCAGGTCCGTCGAGGGAGCTTATCATTGTCGCGTATCCTCCACCTTTGCGTCGCGCCTCGTAAGAACTTAGGGTGCTGTATCTGCACATTTGAGTTTTGTTGTTGATGCAGTCTAACTCGCAGGCTAGTTCGCTGCGGTGCTTCCTTCTTTGCTGCCACCTCTGTTCTCTGTTTCCTTCTTTCTTCATCTTCCTGTTCCTACT
>JABUQX010047634.1:0-2500 GCA_015478945.1 Trachelipus rathkii | reverse complement strand
ATTTAGCACTGTTATAACAATTATTATATATATATATATATATATATACTATATATATATATATATTATATATCATATATATATGATATATTATATAAATATATTCATAATATTATATATATATATATATATATCATCAAGTTTAGCCACAATTCTATTAAATATAATTCGTTACCAGGCGTGCGAGACGGGCGACCCAATCAAATGCACCCCGTCCACCTCTTTCCCATCCTCCAACCTTTAATGAAAGAGATTTTACATGGATTATATACTTTTTGCACTAGGTATTGAAATTCAAATATAGAAAGGTGTGTGCTTTTGAGGGGAACAACCACTTTTCTTTTTTTCCCAAAATGTTTTTTTATTCTATGGGGGGGCCGGCCTTTTTTTTTTTCTCTTTTCTGAGAGTTCTGTTCTTTTTTCATCATACATCTAGCCCAATCATTGCTAAATACTTCTCTCACTTTGGAAACACTAGTTGAGAGGACAGGCAAATATTTGCCTTGCACAGTTTACTTATCAGCGTGGGTAAACATTTTACTTAACTTTCCACCAACTGATAGTATTATCTAGTCGTTTTTCTTGGTGATAGCTTTCAATCATTTCCACTACACCTTTTGGTAATGCGTGTGTTTCTTCATCACTACCTTGGACTTTAGAAATATCTTCCCAGTGAAATCTGTTATTGATTTTACTTGTTAGAAGGTTCTGTAGATTTCGTTTATTCTCCCTTTTAATGGGTGGCGCAATTTAATAGACTATTCGATACAAAGTTTTTCAACTGCAACACCAAGTGACGATTTAACTTGTTCAAATATTGTGTTATAAAAAAACTTGCCTTTATAATGGGTATCTAAGTAAGTTGTAAGTTGCAATAGTATGAAGGTCATTAATTTCCACAGAGGTAAAGCGTATTTTTAGCTATAGTTTTTTTTTACATCTTTCATTCTTTTTAAACCATCATTATTTTAATTTGGTTTCAAAATATCTTCCTTTAGCATTGAGAATTTAATGGTATTACATCGGAGACAGAAAGCTGTATAGAAGGTGCTGATTTATTTGGGCATCGCCTAATCTCTTTCCACTCTGAACTCTTGACTCAAAATTATTATTGAATTTTCATGGATGTGAGATCATGATTCCAGATCATTTAACAACTTGGAGTCGCAGTCCTATGCCTCATTTAACATTTGCGTTAAGATCATCTTAAGTACTTTTTATTATTAAATTCTTTATCAAATCTCGACAATAAATATCAGCGCAACATCCGCAGGGCAAACAGCTGATGCGGATGCGGATGCGGATCTTTGATAATGTTGTGGATGCTCCGCGGGATGCGGTTGTGTACCTGCATCATCTAATATATATAAATATAATATAACTATATACTATATATATATATATTACTATATATATATACTATATAGTATATATATATACTATATATATATATATATATATATATATATATATATATATATATATATATATATATATATATATATGAATTGGGACTTACAAGGGAATATTAAGCTTTTCTAGAGTAAAGAGAGAAAGGTTAAGAATGAGATTAACGGTAATCTGAATGGAATAAGGAATAGGGATGGTTCCTTCGTAACTGAATAAATGAATGTGAAAATACTGTGGAGGGAACACTTCGAAAATCTGCATAACATTGGCAGTAATGAAGAGGTGATGGTGAATTTGTGTGAGTTTGATGGTGCAAGAAGAATAAACGAGAGTACATTGAGATGGTTTGGTCATGTGGAAAAGATGGATGAAGTCGGCAGTTTAAGCGGATGTATAGTGGTGAGTGTACTAGGAATCGACCGGCTGGGAGACCGAAGAAAAGCTTAGGTAAAAGAAGGCGACCCCACAAGAGAAAGTTGCAGGAAGCTAGTACCTGTTCTGCAAGATAAACCGGGGTTATTAAGGGGAACATGATAAGAACTTCAACTACAACTCGGGAAGTGGAGGAGGAAGAAAAAGAAATAACTCCACAGCGCTCCCGCTACTTTATATATATATATATATATATATATATATATATATATATCTATATATATATATTATAATATACTATAACAATATATACTATACTATAAAGATATGATATATTCACCACATAACATATATATAAATACTATCATATAATCCATTAACCTAATATATTATATATAATATATATATATATATTATTATATACTATATATATATATATATATATATATATATATATATACATTATATATATATATATATATATATTATATTACTATAATATATATACTATATATATCTAATATATATTAAATATAATATATATTATATATATTATATTATATATATATATACTATAAATATATACTGATATATATATATATAAATACTATATATATATATATTATAATATATATATATATATATATATATATACTATATATATATATATAATATATATAATAATATCATATATTATACTACTATAATTATCTCTCTC
>JABUQX010047633.1:32500-51352 GCA_015478945.1 Trachelipus rathkii | reverse complement strand
ACTAACTAACTTACTTACTAACTAACTTACTTTACTAACTAACTTACTTACTAACTAAACTTACTTACTTACTAACCTTACTTACTAACTACTTACTTTACATAACAACTTACTTACTAACTAACTTACTTACTAACTAACTTACTTACTAACTAACTTACTTACTAACTAACTTACTTACTAACTTAACTTAACTTACTAACTTAACTTTACTTACTAACTATCGTTACTTACTAACTATCTCTACTACTAACTAACTTTACTTACTAACTAACTTACTTACTAAACTAAACGTTACTTAACTAACTAACTTACTTTACTAACTAACTACTTACAACTAAACTTACTTACTAACTAACTTACTTACTAACTAACTTTACTTACTAACTAACTTACTTACTAACTAACTTACTTACTAAACTAACTTACTTACTAACTTAAACTTACTTATAAACTAACTTTACTTTACTAACTAACTTATTACTTACTAACAACTTTATTACTAACTAACCTTATTACTAACTAACTTACTTACTAACTAACTTACTTACTAACTAACTTACTTACTAACTAACTTACTTACTAACTAACTTACTTACTAACTAACTTACTTACTAACTAACTTACTTACTAACTAACTTACTTACTAACTAACTTACTTACTAACTAACTTACTTACTAACTAACTTACTTACTAACTAACTTACTTACTAACTAACTTACTTACTAACTAACTTACTTACTAACTAACTTACTTACTAACTAACTTACTTACTAACTAACTTACTTACTAACTAACTAACTTACTAACTAACTAACTTACTAACTAACTAACTTACTTACTTAACTAAGCTTACTTACTAACTTAACTTACTTACTAACGTACTTACTTTACTAAACAACTACTTACTAACTAAACTTACTTACTAACTAACTTACTTACTTAACAACTTACTTACTAAACTAACTTACTTACTAACTAACTTACTTACTAACTAACTTACTTACAACTAACTTTACTTACTAACTAAACTTACTTACATAATAACTACTAACTTAACTAACTAACTAACTTTACTAACTAACTAACTAACTAACTAAACTAACTAACTAACTAACTTAACTAACTAACTAACTAACTAACTAACTAACTAACTAACTAACTAACTAACTAACTAACTAACTAACTAACTAACTAACTAACTAACTAACTAACTAACTAAACTAACAACTAAACTAAACTAACTAACTAAACAAACTAACTAGCAAACAAATAAACAACTAACTAACTAACTAGACTAACTTACTAACTAAAGAACAAACCAAAAAAATAATCAACTTAAACTAACTAACTAACTAACTAACTAAAACTAACTAACTTAACTAACTAACGTAACTAACTAACTAACTAACTTAACTAACTAAACTAACTAAACTAACTAAAAACTAAACTAACTAAACTAAACTAAACTAACTAAAACTAACTAACTAACTAAACAACTAACTAAACTAACTAACTAACTAACTAACTAACTACTAACTAACTTAACTAACTAACTTAACTAACTAACTAACTAACTAACTAACTACTAACTAACTAACTAAACTAACTAACTAACTAACTAACTAACTAACTAACTAACTACTAACTAACTAACTAACTAACTTACTAGAACTAAAACTAACTATATAACAAAATACTATCTAAACTACCTAACTAGCTATCTAAAAACTAACAAACTATCTACCTAAAACTAAACTAACTAACTAAAACTACTAACTAACTAACTAACTAACTAAACTAAACTATCAAACTAAAACTAACTAACTAACTAACTGAACTAACTAACTAATAACTAACTAACTAACAACTAACTAACTAAACTAACTAACTAACTAACAACTAACTAACTAACTAAACTAAAGCTAACTAACTAACTAACTAACTAACTAATCAACTTACTATTAACTTACCAATTTACTAACTATATTATCTAGTCCCATTAACTAACTAACTAAATAACTAACTAAATTTAACTAACCTAACTAACTAACTAAAACTAATAAACTAACCTAACTAACTAACTAACTACTAACTTAACTAACTAACTAACTAACTACTAACTACTAACTACTAACTACTAACTACTAAAACGTAACTAAACCTTAACTAACTAACTACTAACTAACTAACTAACTAACTAACTAACTAACTAACTAACTAACTAACTAACTAAACTAACCTAACTAACTAACTAAACTAACTAACTAACTAACTAACTAACTAACATACTAACTAACTAACTAACTAATAACTAACTAACTAACTAACTAAAACTAAAAAAAACTTTAACCCTAAAAATAACTAACTAACTAACTAACTAACTAACTAACTAACTAACTAACTAACTAACTAACTAACTAACTAACTAACTAACTAACTAACTAACTAACTAACTAACTAACTACTACCAACTTACTAACTAACTTACTAACTAACTTACTAACTAACTTACTAACTAACTTACTAACTAACTTACTAACTAACTAACTAACTAACTTACTAACTAACTAACTTACTAACTAACTAACTTACTAACTAACTAACTTACTAACTAACTAACTTACTAACTAACTAACTTACTAACTAACTAACTAACTAACTAACTAACTAACTTACTAACTAACTTACTTACTAACTAACTTACTTACTAACTAACTTACTTACTAACTAACTTACTTACTAACTAACTAACTTACTAAACTACTAACTTATTAAACTAACTAACTTATTAACTAACTTACTTACTTACTTACTTACTTACTAACTAACTTACTTACTAACTAACTTACTTAACTAAACTAACTTACTTACTAAACTAAACTACTTACTAACTAACTTATTACTAACTTAACTTACTTACTAACTAACTTACTTACTAACTAACTTACTTACTAACTTAACTTACTTACAACTAACTTACTCTAACTAACTTACTACTAACTAACTTACTTTACTAACTAACTTACTTACTAACTAACTCCCCCCCCCCCCCCCCTACTTACTAACTAACTTACTTACTAACTAACTTACTTACTAACTTAACTTACTTTACTAACTAACTTACCTTACTAACTAAACTTACTTACTAAAACTACTTACCTTACAACTAACTTACTACTAACTAACTTACTACTAACATTAACTTACTTACTAACTAACTTACTTACTAACTAACTTACTTACTAACTAACTTACTTACTAACTAACTTACTTACTAACTAACTTACTTACTAACTAACTTACTTACTAACTAACTTACTTACTAACTAACTTACTTACTAACTAACTTACTTACTAACTAACTTACTTACTAACTAACTTAACTACTAACTAACTTACTTACTGAACTACTTACTTACTAACTACTTACTTACTAACTAACTTACTTACTAACTAACTTACTTACTAACTAACTTACTTACTAACTAACTTACTTACTAACTAACTTACTTACTAACTAACTTACTTACTAACTAACTTACTTACTAACTAACTTACTTACTAACTAACTTACTTACTAACTAACTTACTTACTAACTAACTTACTTACTAACTAACTTACTTACTAACTAACTTACTTACTAACTAACTTACTTACTAACTAACTTACTTACTAACTAACTTACTTTACTAACTAACTTACTTACTAAACTAACTTACTTACTAACTAACTTACTTTATTAACTTAACTTTACTACTAACTAACTACTTACTAACTACACTTACTTTTACTAACTAACTTACTTACTAAACTAACTTACTTACTAACTAACTTACTTACTAACTAACTTACTTACTAACTAACTTACTTACTAACTAACTTACTTACTAACTAACTTACTTACTAACTAACTTACTTACTAACTAACTTACTTACTAACTAACTTACTTACTAACTAACTTACTTACTTACTAACTTACTTACTAACTAACTTACTTACTAACTAACTTACTTACTAACTAACTTACTTACTTACTAACTTACTTACTAACTAACTTACTTACTAACTAACTTACTTACTAACTAACTTACTTACTAACTAACTTACTTACTAACTAACTTACTTACTAACTAACTTACTTACTAACTAACTTACTTACTAACTAACTACTACTAACTAACTTTACTTACTAACTATTTAACTTTACTAAACTATCTTACTTACTAACTAACTTACTTACTAACTAACTTACTTACTAACTAACTTACTTACTAACTAACTTACTTACTAACTAACTTACTTACTAACTAACTTACTTACTAACTAACTTACTTACTAACTAACTTACTTACTTACTAACTTACTTACTAACTAACTTACTTACTAACTAACTTACTTACTAACTAACTTACTTACTAACTAACTTACTTACTAACTAACTTACTTACTTACTAACTTACTTACTAACTAACTTACTTACTAACTAACTTACTTACTAACTAACTTACTTACTTACTAACTTACTTACTAACTAACTTACTTACTAACTAACTTACTTACTAACTAACTTACTTACTAACTAACTTACTTACTAACTAACTTACTTACTAACTAACTTACTTACTAACTAACTTACTTACTAACTAACTTACTTACTAACTAACTTACTTACTTACTAACTAACTTACTTACTAACTAACTTACTTACTAACTAACTTACTTACTAACTAACTTACTTACTAACTAACTTACTTACTAACTAACTTACTTACTAACTAACTTACTTACTAACTAACTTACTTACTAACTAACTTACTTACTAACTAACTTACTTACTAACTAACTTACTTACTAACTAACTTTCTTACTAACTAACTTTCTTACTAACTAACTTACTTACTAACTAACTTACTTACTAACTAACTTACTTACTAACTAACTTACTTACTAACTAACTTAACTTATTAACTTAACTTTACTTACTAACTAACTTACTTACTAACTAACTTACTTACTAACTAACTTACGTTACTAACTAACTTACTACTAACTAACTTACTAACTAACCTAACTTACTAACAAAATAACTAACTTACTAACTAACTAACTTACTAACTAACTAACTTACTAACTAACTAACTTACTAACTAACTTACTTACTTACTTACTTACTTACTTACTTACTTACTTACTTACTTACTTACTTACTTACTATCTATTCCTGTATTAAAGTTTCCTATGTTGCTATGAACTATTTTCGATTGAACTAGGGGATTTTAAAATTGTTTACAAAATTTAAGAATATTTCTTGTTCCTCTGTATTTTACACTATGGTTTGGAGACTTTCTTGGCTTTTGAAATATAATTTTTGTTAGACAAACGTCAAGGTTTGTTTTGAAAAAAATAAAACGATGAACTTAGAGAAAAAAGTCAATTGAGCCAATTTATATAGCATTATTCTATTTATTGAATTGTATATTAAACTTCTTAAAAAGAACAAGATTCAGTAAAGTATTTTATAAAATTAAACATTAGTTCTAGTTTAGGCCTAAGTATTTATTGCCTTATTATTGATAGACGAATTGTTCTGAGAAAGCTTAGGCTGAGGTTTCTATTCCAAGCTGGTCCTAACTCTTTATATTCTGACTTAGCAGGACTAGTTGTTAGGTATATTCTATCTATTCTGTTTTATTCTAACACACCTCTAACCTTTAAATCCCTATACCTTACTTTAAGTTTTAGAAAACAGTACTCTTTGGATGGCATTCTATATGTTGCCCAAAACTAGGAACTAGCAACTACCTTTTTTTTAACTAAATAAAGCCTTTAACAAAAAAGGCATCTATCCAAGCTTAAAAATCTTGGAAATTCTGTGTTTAAAGTTATTTTGATTTAATTGATGGTGAGTTTTACTTTATTTTTGTTGAGATTTTAAGTTTTATTAGGCTAGACATCCTCATTTTTGAAGGGAGCAATTCACTTAATTGCTCTTATTGCACATTTCAGGAAAACTTTCTTTAGGGAAGGGTTTTTTTTTCCTTATGGGGAAGATCCAATATTTGGTTCGGGCTGAGCCCAATTTCCCCCCCCCCCTAAAAATGGACATAAAATTCGAAATTTTCAGCCGGTTTTGACCCTATAAATATCAAAATGTAGCTTTTTTTTTTGTCCTCTAAAACGTCGCTTTAAGGTGTATAGTCATTCTTTCAGAATTTTCAATTTTTCAAAACCCATGTTTTTTTGACATTTGTCATATCAACTCCCAGATATTTTTTCGAAATGACTTCAAACTTGAAATATGCATAGAAGGGTTCATTACGTGCAAAATGCACGAAGTTCTTTTTTAATTTTTTGAGTTTTGTGCTCAGTGTTGTCCAATTTCAAAACCCACTTTTTTTGGTGTTTGAAATGAAAAATTGCGATAATTTTTCTTCTGTTCGTGCGAAGTGGATGAAATTTTCAGGACTTGTGTAGTCGGGAGAGATGCATATTTATTACTTAGATAATTTCTTTGTATATGTATTAGTTTTGGATTTGTTCATGATGGAAATAAATTTTCAAAAAAAAAAAAAATGGAAATTTATTAAAAAAATTTTTGGACTATACAAAAAAATTATCTAAGTAAAAAGGATGTATCTTGCTCGATTATACAAGCCCTGAAAATTTGATGTTAATCGGATGAGTAGAAAAAAGCATATCTCAATATTTCACTTTTCCAAAATTTGAATTTTTGGAAAACTGAAATATTGAGATATTTTTTCTACTCATCCGATCAACATCAAATTTTCAGGACTTCCCATGGGAAAATATATCTTTTTTACTTAGATAATTTTTTTTGTATAGTGAAAAGAAATTTTTTTTAAAATTTCCCAAAAAAATTTTTGGGAAAATTTTTTCCATGAACATCCAAAACTACTGTATATACTATCTAAGTAAAAGTAGAAACTATCTAAGTAAAAAATGTGCATCTCTCCCGACTAGATATTCCTTGAGCATTTCATCCACTTTGCACAAACAGTAAAAAAAAATATCGCAATTTTTCATTTCAAAAACCAAAAAAAGTGGGCTTTGAAATTGGACAACGCTGAGCACAAAACTCAAAAAATCAAAAAAGGACTTCGTGCATTCTGTAGGCAATGGATCCATCCATGCATATTTCAAGTTTGAAGTCATTTCGAAAAAGAATCTGGAAGTTGATACGACGAATGTCAAAAAACATGGGTTTTAAAAAATTGAAAATTCTGAAAGAATGACTAGAGACAGAAAAACACTCTAAAACGACGTTTTAGAGGACAAAAAAAAGCTACAGTTTGGTGTTTATAGGGTCAAAATCGGCTGAAAATTCCGAATTTTATGTCCATTTTTAGGGGGGGGGGAATTGGGCTCAGCCCGAAACAAATATTGGATCCTGTCCTTATAACTTTCCAAGATTTTTAATTATTAATTAATTATTCTCATTAGCACATGCTATTTGAATTTTATTACTCACCTTATATATAGCTCATTGAATTTCCTTGATACTTGGAGTGCGTTGCCTAAAATTTGAATAAAATTATAACGTAGTTGTTTTATGCGACACATATTCACTTAGTCATTGTTTTATATTATTGCTATGCTGAAATGGAAGAATGCCAATCACTTAATAATCTTTACGTTGTAGAACGAGACGATTTAAAAAGAAGGATGGAGGCAATTATAGCCAGATTAAAAATTTAGGTTATTTAAAGTCTTTGGAGAAGACAGATAAAAGTATTTTGTCAAATATACTTAAATTTAAAAGGCTTAATGAATTTTATATAAGTGATCGTAAAAGTGTGTTTGAAAATAAATTAGATGTAGAGGAACAGATTGCCTCTTTGTCCGACAATTTGACAAAGGCCAATACCCCTTCTATTGTGCTAGCAAAGATTCTGAACCCCCTCCCCCTTTCAAACTCGACTGCAGGCCCTAATTCTAATGTATCTGATAGAACTGTGTCTAGTTTAAACCTTTTTAGGAGTGCAAAAGAGCCTCCAATTCAGATAGGGAAGTTTGAGGGTGATGAAGCAGATAAGTTAGCATTTTCCCGTTTTTTGGCTAAGTTTAAAGCTGTAATAGACGGCAATCCTGTTTATACTAATGAAGAAAAACTCATACATTTGATTAGCAATCTCGGAGATGTTGCCTATGAGATGATTATACACTTGAGCCCTAAAGGCTCCAATTATGCTATTGCCTAAGATATTTTGAAAAAAAGAATTTCTCGATAGAGATTTTATAGTAGAAAAAATAATTGCTAGGCTATTAGATATCTCCCCCCCCCTGAAGATAGCTTAGCCGATGTGAAATCATTCATTAATGAGGTCAAGGCTTTAGCTTATGACCTTAGGTCTTACGGGTTAGATTTCCTTGCTCCTGATACGGCAGGATTCAAAATGATTAGTTTCCTCGTAGTTAATAAATTACCCCAAGATTTGTTAACCTACTAATTGATAAAACTCTAACTAATTACCCGAGTATAATTGACGTGTTTGAGAATTCGTCTACCTTGATGAAACATTTGGAGCTGATGCAAAGATCGCAGCCTAAGCATGATAATAATAGCTTTAGGAATAATAAATTTGGCAGACACAAGAATAATTATCCTAATAAAAATTCTAAAAATCTTGATAGTTCCAAATACAATAAATTTAACAATAATAAGCTTGCTAATGGTGGTCAAAACAAGGGCTATGGTAATAATGAAAAGAAATCCACCCCCAATGGTTCTAAAGGTACCCTTGAAAATTTTAAAACTTCCCAAAAGTCTGCCAAATCTAATGTTCCTTTTAGAAGCAAGGCTTCTAATGCAGCTTTCCCGTGTAAATTTTGCAGCATGGCAGGTCATAGCATGAATAAATGTCCGTCTTACACAGACATTGAATCTAGGCTAGAAAGCTGTGATCAGCTGCATATTTGTAAGTTTTGCTCAAGTGCCAAGCATGATGAATGTCCGGGTAATCAAGGGGGCTTTTTAGATTACGCTTGCATGTATTGTAAACTTCTTACTCATATTTCTGCTTTATGTAAAAAAGGGCATTCAAATAATCCTAAGCAGGCAAACTATGTCAAATCTTTGCATTAATTTTAATAATGGTGAACGATACAATCTCCTCCCATTTATAGAAATCACATTGTGCCAAGGATGCGAGGTAAGCAATGCCGTTTGCTAGCTCTTTTATACTCTGGTTCGGAACGAAGTTAAGTTAGTTCTAAGTTTGCAGGGCAGCTATTAGATTTGAAAACCTTGTATGGTATTAGTTATGACATACATAGTTTTGTTTCATCAAAAGAAAAAACAATCTTTCTTAGCTCTTTTGTTGTTGATTTGCCTGGTAGAAACCAGTTTTCATTTGTTTTGTTCATTGATGAGTCTTTGGATATTAAGTTTGAAATATATGGTTTAAAAATGACTTTGGAGAATATAAATAAACTTGGGTACAATGTAAGTTCATTAAATGATTGGCATGGTTGTGAGGATTTTGTAGAATTTCATGCTTTAATTGGTATAGATTTGTTACAATATTTGCCTCCTTTTTCATTTGAAAGATGTATGAATGGAGCTTGTTTTAAGATGGGTCAGCATATTGTACCATTTGGGGACATTAAAAATTTTCTTTACTCTGACCAAATTGATAAACTGAATGTGCCTTCTAATAGAATTGGAGGCCCTTTGTGCCTCAAAAATCTGGCCCCATTCCTCTCTTGTTAATCAGGCTTTCAGTCCAGATGCCTCATAATTTAATCCATTAGCGAGTCTTTTTGAGGACAGTGTAGTAGAACATTGTCTTGATAATATATTTACTCTTGAAGGCCTTGGTATTTTAGATGTTAATGAAGATATGGCTAAAGCCAATATTTTGCTGGTTTCTTAATTTAATAAAAACATAGTCTTTAAAGATAATCACTATTTTGTGAAACTTCCTTGGAAGGAAACCATTGACCTGGTTCCTTCAAATCATGTGGTTGCTCGTAAAGTCCTTGACAGAGTTATCTCTAACTTGCATTATAAAAATTTATTTGAGGATTATGGTAAAGTTTTTAACCAACAGTTGGCTGATGGTATTATCGAGAAGGTGGGTACAAACCCTTCAGAATATGCAAATTTTATTTTTATACCTCATCAGCCTGTCTAAAAGACTGAAGCTCAGGTTACTACTAAAATACGCCCAGTTTTCAATAGCTTTTTAAAAAGCAACCATAAATTGCCTTCTTTGAATGAAGCTGCCTACCCAGGCGTTTACCTAATGTCCTCACTCCTACAATTAATATTGAAATTTAAATGTAATACATATGTCATTCTTGCTGATATAAAACTGGCCTTTCTTACTATTAAATTACTTACTGAAGAGGATAGAAATAGATTTTGTTTTTTTCTGTGTAGATATTGGCAAAATTGTCACTTACCGCTACACCACCTTGGGATTTGGTTTTGCTAGCAGCCCTTTTATTCTCCATTTTGTCATGAAGCACCATGCCTATAAATTTCCAGATGATTTATGCTCTAGAGTCTAGACTGCTAGCAAACAACTTTTATGTAGATAATTTCCTTTATAGTAGCAATAATCCTTTAGAATTAGAGTACATTTATAAAGAAGAATGTGTGATAATGGATGAAGCTTCCTTTAAACTTAGAAGTTGGAATTCTAACTTGCCAAAGTTAAATTCTATGTTTGAAGCGGATGGCAGATTTGCTGCGTATGGTTGCCAAGAAGAGAAAGTTTTATGTTATAGATATCATTTGGAAAATAATAACCTAAGTGTTGCGAAAGTTGATCTTAATTAATATAGAGGCTAATACTAAAAGGAAAATCTTGTCAGCCATTTCCTCGGTTTTTGATCCTTTGGGGTTAATCTTACCTTTAACAGTTAGTGGTAAGATATTGATGAGGGACATATTGGGTTTGAGTCCTAAACTAGATTGGGATACTGTCTTAGATACTAAAATTACAACTGAGTGGAAAAGGGTTGCTTCTTCACTTAATAAGGCTTCTGAATTATCTTTTAGGATAATGGTCCTTAATAAGGACCAGGTTGATGGATTGCATGTATTTTGTAATAGCTCAAAAACTTCTTATGAATTTATTGTGTATGCATGTTGTGATAACATTTCTGAATTAGTCTTTTCTAAGGCTAAAATGGCCCCTTTGAAGGAGTGGAGCATCCCTTGCCTTGAACTTATGGCTGTTGTACTTGCATTTAAGTGTTGGCCCAGCATTTTGTCTTCCTTTGAAGATATTAATTTTAAATTTTTAAATTTAGTAGTAGATGCCCAGGTAGTGCTATCCTGACGGTTAACAAATAACCCTAAATGTAAGTCAAAATTGGTTAAAAATAGTCTTAAAGGTATTGAACTTGCGAAAAAGGAAATACTTTTCGAATTCAATTTGCCGATATATTTCAGGTATACTGATACTAACAGCAATCCTGATGATTTATTGACCAAAGGTGTACCATTTAGAAAATTCATTGATATTAAACAATTTTGGGTAAATGGGCCTCCATTCTTGTCTAATGATTTTGAAAAATGGCCTACATATGAACTGTTGAGCATTTCCTCTGAGTGTATTGTGGCTAATGCAGTTGATGATGTCTTAGACATTGAAAGGTTTTCATAGTTTGATAAGTTGATTAAGGTAACTACTTATCTGTTTAAATTTAGGCATCTTAAAGTTGTGGAAGCTGATCCTGCCAAGTGTGCTGTACTTTACTGGATTAGGCGTACGCAACTTGCATGTTTTGGAAAAGAAATTAGTTTCCTCAAAACTAAAGATAATTCTCAGCCTATTCTCTCTCATGTTAAAAACCTGGATCTATTTTTGGACGATGATGAAATCTCCGCTCCCATGAGAGGATTTCTAAGCCCCTTCATTTTAGTTTTGATATTTGCAGTCCTATTTTATTGGGCAAAGTCCATTACTTCAGCCGATTGATTATTTTGAATGCTCATTCCCAAGTTCAGCATCTTGGGATACAAACTACTTTAAATTATATTAGAAATAAAGAGTTCTAGATACCTCAAGCCAGACAAGCTGTTAAAAATACCCTGTCTTCCTGTTTCTTATGTAAGAAATATAATGCTCTCTGTTACAATTATCCCAAACTTACCAACTTGCCAAAAAATCAACTAATTTTGATCAAACCTTTCCATCATGTGTTAGTTTATTTCACAGGTCATGTTTGGGTTAAGGGCACAGAAAGTAACGAGGAGTACAAAATGTATATTTTACTTTTTACTTGTTTGAGCATTAGCGCCTTACACCTGGAACTTGTTCCTGATATGTCTACTGAAATTTTTTTACTTGCCTTTCAAAGGTTCTGCAATAGGTACACTACTCCTTCTCACTTGTACTCTGATAATGCTCGAGCATTTACATTAGAAAATCAGGAGATGTCCTGAGTGATGTATTTTATTCCCAAAAATTGTCTATAACCCATTCTGGAGCGAATCAGAGTGAAAAAATGGACGATATTGACAATTCTGCTGAAGAAATTCTTAATACTGATCCAACTCCTCCAGTTGCTAGGAGTAGGCAGTCAGGTGTTAAGAAAAGACCTGCAAGGAAGGCTGCTGTCAAGTTCAGGAAATTCTTGAAAGAAAAGCTGGATGATTTGTAAATAATAGTTTCCTTTTAGAATTAAGTTAGGTTTAGTATTTAGTTTATATTAGCTTTGTTGTATGAAGCTTAAACTTTGGAAATATGTTTGATTTGCTTTATAATATTGCATGGTATGAGCAATTGCATGTTGTTCTGAATTTGTAAATATGTTTGATTTGCTTTATAATATTGCATGGTATGAGCATTGAGCAATTGCATGTTGTTCTGAATTGAATGTTATGCTTTAAAAAGTTGTTTGTACATTTGAGAATCATTCCACCTTAATTTACTTCCAGCAAATTGTTTTTTGCTGGGAGGATATTAGAAATATTTTATTCCTGTATTAAACCTTCCTATTTTGCTATGAACTATTTTCGATTGAACTAGGGGATTTTAAAAATGTTTACAAAAATTAAGAATATTTCTTGTCCCTCTGTATTTTACACTATGGTTTGGAGACTTTCTTGGCTTTGGAAATATAATTTTTGTTAGGCAACAGCCAAGTTGTGCTTTGAAAAAAAAGAGGAGGGGACTTAAGAAAAAAGTCAATTGGGCTAACAATGCAAGGATATAGCTGCGAACTTTTATGTAGCATTATGCTATTTTGTTGAATTATATATTAAACTTCGTAAAGAACAAGATTCTGTAAAGTATTTTAATTAAGTTTTAACATTAGTTCTAGTCTAGGCCAAATATTTCTTGCCTTATTATTGATAGAGGAATTGTTCTGAGAAAGCTTAGGTTGAGGTTTCTATTCCAAGCTGGTCCTAACTCTTTATATTCTGAATTTAGCAGGACTAGTTTTTAGGTATATTCTATAAATTCTGGTTTATTCTAACACACCTCTAACCTTTAAATCCCTATACCTTACTTTAAGTTTTAGAAGAGAATACTCTTTGGATGGCATTCTATATGTTGGCCAAAACTAGGAACTAGCAACTACCTTTATTTTAACTAAATAAAGCCTTTAACGAAAAAGGCATCTATCCAAGCTTAAAAATCTTGGAAATTCTGTGTTTAAAGTTATTTTGATTTAACTGAATGGTGAGTTTTACTTTATATTTGTTGATATTTAAGTTTTATTAGGCTAGACATCCTCATTTTTGGAGTGAGCAGTTCACTCAATTGCTCTTATTGCACATTTCAGAAAAACTTTCTTTAGGGAAGTTTTTTATTCTAATATATATATATATATATATATATATATATATATATATATATATATATATATATATATATATATATATATAAATATATAACTATATATAAATAAATATTTATATTATATATATATATATATATATATATATATATATATATATATATATATTATATATATATATATATATATATATATATATATATATATATATATATATAAAGTTAATATATATATATATATATATATATATTTTTAATTATATATATATATATATATATATATATACAGAAAAAGATATAGTTAGTATATATATATATATATATTATTATTATTATTATTATATATATATTATATATATATATATATATATTATACATATATATATATATATATATATATATAAATTTTATTACATATAAAAATATATATATATATATAAATACATATAAATAAATATAAAAATATATATGAAATAGTATATATGCATATATATATATATATATATATAATGATCTGACTGTCGTCGGAGTTGGATGCAATGAAAACAGCTGGGAAGGAAGAAATGAGTAGAGCAAGAGAAGGGTTTTAAAGAGATTGAAGAGGATGAAAACTCTAGGAGAGCTACTGAAGCATGAATTGAAGCCATATTATTATTTAGAAGTGGAGAAGAAATTTTATGAAACTGAATAACATATTTTAAAAAAAAATTATTGGATCAAATATTTCGAAATTAAAATCAAAATTATAAATTAAGTCAAAATTAACATTTAAAAACTTAAGAAGAGGAGCTACATAATTTTTTATACAGGCCTTTTAATATGATTTTCATTAAAATAATATTTGGAAATAGTTCTTTTAAATTGTTATTATGAATAACAACATAATTTTAGACTACAATTGATTGAATCTACTTCTAGGTGATATTTGGTCGATAAAGTATGTTTTCAGCAAGGTCAAGGGAAGAATGATGATTGGAGGTTTCGTCGCGGTCAGGAAATATGAAGATCTTCTTCGCATGGTTATAGGGCGAAAGGGCTAGCAACCCGGTCCTTTCCTTTTGCTTGAATCACTCTTGGTCCAGCGTTGGGATCTTATGCGCCTAGAAGCAAGATCCTCTGAAGAGCTCTAGGAGAACCAGTTTTGAGGCCTAATGGGAGAAGATGCTAGTTCTACTGAAAGGGCGAAAACCCTACCTGAGAGTTTTTAACTTGAGGACTGGCGTCCAAAACATTGCGCCGAGAAATGGCTTTATGGAGTGTTCTGGGGTTAAAAGTTTCGGGCCAGAAGGAGAAGACGCTGGACCTACTGACAGGGCGAAAGCTCTTCCTGGGAGTTGTTATAGATTTATATATATATATATATATATATATATATATATATATATATATATATATATATATATATATATATATATATATATATATATATATATATATATATATATATATATATATATATATATATATATATATATATCAGAGGTGGGCAAACTCCCGCTTATTTAGGGGTAGTCCGCTAACGCTCCTCCGCACCTCGAGAAAACGTAGTGCGCTAACGCTCCGCACCTATTCAGGCCATCAAACCTCCGCCATCGCAAGTCCGCACGCCCGCACGCCCGCACGTCTTCTGCTAATAATGTGCGACTTCACAAAATGTTTTAATATTAAATAGTAAATAGTATATATCCTTGCAAAAAATTTATTTATAATATTATATGAAAATTGAATGAATATTTACAAAACCTCAAGATTTTCCTCTTCCTCCTCAATGTCTTCTTCAAAGGACAAGAGATCCATATTACCTTTCAAAAAGATTAGCTGCTCAAAATTAAAAGCAGTTAAGGCAGACCTCTTTGCCCTCAAAATATTCTCACCAATACTAAATATTCGCTCTACAGCAGAAGAACTAGGGAGAGGTGTATTATATTTCATGAACAAGCTCACCCAATCCTTCCTATGCTGAAAGGGAAAGATGTCCTTGGTGAGAGGAGTGCTGGTGTTAGTTTGCTTCCAGCATTCCAATGCTAATTTAAGGTCCTCACCTAAATCATTCTGCCTCCCTTCAGAAATATTTTGACCACCCTGTCCACCCATAAGAAGGTCTATTTCGTCCAAGGCTTTAGTAGACTCCATGAAAGCCCCGACGCCTGCAGAGTCGATGCTAATGCTACGTATCAGCTCGGTAACTATTCTCTCTTTCACAGCTGCTGAAATGTCAGGAGCAATGCTCTTCAAGAAGTTAATGGTGTAATGGGGTGAGTATATATATATATATATATATATATATATATATATATATATATATATATATATATATATATATATATATATATATATATATATTATATATATATATATATATATATATTATATATATATTTGGGTTTTAAAACAGAATTGATTTAGATATTGCCTAGTTATTATAGTAATAATATAATTAATTAAAGTTATAGATGAGGGTAATAGCCATTCAGTCTATAAAATCAATTTAAATGTTATTTATTATATATGGTACCTTTAAAGGAGGTTGAGATTGGTTTTGAAAGTTTAATTATTAAAACACTAAGTCTTAGACTAAAAGTATAATTAGTTATAAACTTAAAATAAAAATTATATTTCTTTATTATAACCAATAAGAATTCTAAATAAGTAAACTATATTTTCATTTTTTAAAAAGGTGCGGAACAAAAGAGCGGAAACTTCTTTTGATCCGCACGTGCAAGTCCGCTAATTTCCTGACGTCTCCGCACCTCCTTCTGGTAGTCCGCACAGAGAGTACTAAAAAAGAAAAGCGCTCACCTTCTCATATATATATATATATATATATATATATATATATATATATATATATATATATATATATATATATATATATATATATATATATATATATATATATATATATATATATATATATTACCATTTCCCAGGTAGGGTTTTCGCCCTGTCAGTTGACCAGCATCTTCTTCTCCTTCTGGTCCCGAAACTCTTGATCCTAGAGAACTCTTGAGAAACTATTTCCTCTGCGCAATGGCCTTCTGATGCTAGTCCTGAGTTATACACTCCAGAGTGGTTTCACCCTTTCAATGGAGCTAGCATCTTTCTCCATGGCCCTGAAACTCGTTCTCCCAGAGCTCCAGAAGATCGTGCTTCTAGGCGCATAAGATTCCAACGCTGTTCCAAGAGTAATACAAGCAGAAAAGCAAAGGGCCGGGTTGCTAGCCCTGTCGCCCTATAAATATTATTATTAATATTGTAAATTAATATTTATTATGTTGTTCTAACAATTAACTATGTCGCTTTATCCAAACTTAATGTGACCAGATTTTTGTAAATAAAATCGGGACACACACAAACACTATATATATATATAGTATATATATATATATATATATAGTACCTGTTTGGATATATATATATATATATTATATATATATATATATATATATATATATATATATATAATATATATATATATATATATATATATTATTACATATATACATATATATTATATATATACATATACATATATATTACATATATATATTATTATATATACATATTATTATTATTATATTATACATGCGCGTGATCAAAACGCCACCCGTTTCCGGAATATATATATATATATATTAATATTATTATTATATTATTATTATATTATTATTATTATTATATTATTGTTATTATTATTATTACATATTACATATTATTATTATACATACGCCAAATCTCCAACAACGCTATCATTTGGAATATAGATTATTATATGAGTTATTATTATATTATATATATTATTATATATATATATATATATTATTATATATATATATTATATATATATTATTATATATATTATATATTATTATTATTACATATATATTATATATATGTTATTATTATTAATATATATATAATATATATATATATATATATATATATATATATATATATATATATATATATATATATATATATATATATATATATATATATATATATATATATATATATATATATATATATATATATATATATATAAATATTTTCCATTTACAGTATTTTTCTCTATATGAAATTTTCTTCAGCAGTTCTGGAGACGATTTAATTAAATTGTAGAACTCCATACATGTCTGATCAAAATTTATTTTGGTAGTAAGAATTCCTTTCAGAGTTTGAGGTTTGAGTTGGTTTTTTTTCAGAAGTCCAGATCTTATTTACATGAGAAAACGCACGTTCTGTGGAGGCATTTGTTCCAGGAAGACAAAGGATGTATTGAACTAATGCCGACAAATGTTGATGAGAAATATTACGATTCATAAGGAAAGAAAATACTTCCACCCACCGTTTGTCTGTTACTAGATTCGAAGAATTCCATTCGTCTACTTTCTCGCCTATATATTTGGTCGAACACGTAAACTCGTCAAACAAATCTGAATCATTCTTGCGGCCATTCATTTTCTAACGCAAAATCCATTGTTTTGTTTTTTTTTCAATTTGTGACCAACTTGGGGTTTTCCTTAGAGAAATCCAATCCATAAATTCAAAATCTGAAAATGTAACTGACCACTGATCCAAGTACTTCAAACAAGTATCATAAAAATCCACAACTATTTTCTTTACGATCTTTACTTCAGAAGAATTTACTCCCTCTTCTCCAAGCTTGCTAAGTAACCCTCGAACCGAATGTGGTAAAAACACATGGTCTTTTCTCGACTGTAATATTTCTTTCATATTGGATATTTCTAGCAATACTTCTATATCTGAAATATTGTCTCCTTTAATCTTCATAACAACTTTGTGAAAAGAAGCTGCCTGGGAATGAAGGAAACGAATCCAGCAAGGATTTTCAAAAATATTTCAAACCTTTGGACATTTGTTCTGGACTGTCAAAGTATGATTTAGTCCAGAAAGAGTTTCAACACTCTTTCGATAGCAGGCATTAAAGAAGCAAAGCCATCTATATATATATATATATATATATATATATATAGTATATATATATATATATATATATATATATATATATAATAGTTATATATATATATCGGTTAAAATACATAAA
>JABUQX010047633.1:20000-25000 GCA_015478945.1 Trachelipus rathkii | reverse complement strand
TATATATATATATATATATATATATATATATATATATAATCATCATCATCACCCACCTTCTCTCCTCCAAGACTGAGGGTAAGGTGCGTGGCATGCATTGGAAACAGAAAAGTAGTAGAAGAATATGACGAAAGTCGAAAAGAAAGCCCAGTCTTTCCGCCCCTTTATACATTTAGTGAGAAGCTCGTTCGCAGTCAGAAACCCATCCTAGAGCTTCACGGAACCTTGACGGACCCTCACCATGGCATCTCGCCAATGTGGGTTTCATCCCTTGGCCCAGGTGGGTAACAACCATACCCCCTCACAAAACACATGCCATTCAACTTCTATTTTGCACTTTCCTTCCTCGCCACTACTAAGCTCAACATTTCTCTCCTCCAGGCATTCCTTTACTGACTCAATCCACTTTTCCTTCGGTCTCCCATCCCGGTCGATTTCCCAGCAGCACTCACCACTTACATCTGCTTAAACAACGACTATTATCCCATCCTTTTCCCATATGACCAAACCATCGCAATGTACTTTCATTGATCCTCATTTATTCCTTTCTTCACACCACATAACTCTCTAATACGTTCATTCTCTTATTTTAAAGCAATTCTTTCTCTACACCTACCACGCCCATAAGATTGGTCCATCTGAACATACTGTACTTTGAATCTATACCTCTTATTCCAGACCCTAGTTTTACTACTGTTCATTAACACAGGTAACAAAATACCCTCATAAATATATATATATATATATATATATATATATATTATATATAATATATATATAAATTATATATATTATATATATATATTTATATATATATATATATATATATATATTATATACTAGTATATATATTATATATATATATATATATATATATATTATAACTTTTCATATATATAATTTTCCAGAGGGTGGAGTCGGAGTCGGTAATTTTTCAAAGGGTGGAGTCGGAGTCGGAGTCGGAGTCGGAGTCGGTAATTTTCAAAGAGCCGGGTCGGAGTCGGAGTCGATTAATTTTTCAAGAGGTCCGGATTCGGAGTCGGAAGTCGGAAAATTTTTGAACCGACTCCACCACCGGTTTACAAACTCAGAGACGGCCTGTATTCACCAAACACTCATAAATACTACTTTACGTTTTCGATATAGGTATTTTTTATTTTTAACTCACCTTGTGGCACCAAAAATTTTAATTACACTGGTTGTAGAACCTATTTTATTATTTTATAACGCGAATAACTTTATTCTATGATATTTTTTTATTAGCCTTTGAAAAGGAAAATCTGGAATTAACCAACCCACACCGTCTTATTGATCAAGTCGAGCATGACAAAGATGACCTTGGGCTTTGACTCCTTGCATATATATATATATATATATATATATATATATATAGTATATATATATATATATATATATATATATAATATATATATATATATATAATATATATATTATATATATATCATATATATAATATATTATATATATATATATATATATATATATATATATCAGAAGCTGGCGTTGCGCTATGGCGCAATATCAAAGGCGCATAGGCGCAACAATTTTAAAAAAGGCGGACTAAGCATAGGCGCACAGCCAATTCTCCGCGCCTATGACAACGGAACAAAGAATTTTTTTTACCCCTTAAAAGTTTAGAACTTAGAAGCATGGTTAACTTTGTATCCATTCACTAAACCAAAAGTAAAGCTTTTTTATATATATATTATCTAGTATATATATATATAAATAGTATATATAATATATATATATATATATATATAATATATATTATATATATATATATATATATATATATATATATATACATAACATATAACTAGTTCAGTAGTTCTTACTCAAAATAATTGGAAACTATGCTCTGAATTTGCAAACTTCTGCAGCGCTCTGCTGGATCCTCCTAAGGGAAAAACATGACCAAAGGACATGAAGAGGACGTGTAAATACTAGTTTAACGGGTGTTTTAATTACAAAAATTAATAAATGTGTTTTTCTTCCCAATAAAAGCAGGCTTTATTATCGCACTAAAGTTTTACTTTGCAAATAAATTTAGAGAACAGGCACTGGAAGGAGGCGAAAAGTCGCAGGCGAATTGATGGCAAAATATAGGCGCAGGCGGCGCCCCCAGCTCTGATATATAATATATATATATATATATATATATATATATATATATATATATATATAAATATATATATATATATATATATATATATTATATTATATATATTTATTTATTTATATATATATATATATTAATATATATATTAAATATTATACTATATATATATTATATATATATATATATATATATTGTAGTCTCCTTATTTTATATTTTATTCAATAACTCTCTCTCTCTCTCTCTCTCTCTCTCTCTCTCTCTCTCTCTCTCTCCTCTCTCTCTCTCTCTCTCTCTCTCTCTCTCTCTCTCTCTCTCTCCTTTTCTTCCGCTCTGTAAGTTTTCCCGCGCATCGCTAGATGTCGTCACGCTCGTCTCCCTCATCCTTCTTGTCTTCGCCATTTTGAACCGTACAACGCTATTTTTGAATGCTCTTGTGATTTGTGCAAAAAGGTTTTATTTTGAAGATAACCAAGTTCCTGATGTTGTCAATCAACCTCCGTTTTGTCAGTGATTAGAAAGACTGCAATTTTGTATTTTATTTTCGACTCGTTTCATATTATTTTACATTTCTTACGTAAAGTACAGGGTAAGCTGTTTAACAATATTTTTGCTTTATTGTATCGTTTACATTTACGTGTTTGAAATATTGTTATTATATGCATTTTCGTGTTCCATATTTTTTATAATAGTTATTATGTCAATTTATCCATTATCAAATTGCATGCTAAATTTTACAAGTGTATATTTTACTTTTCGTATTTGAATTAGTGTATTAATTTTTATTTCAAATATAATGGTCACCCTTAAAATTCCCCTCGTTAAAGAAAACTTCATTTATGGGAAAACTATTTTATTTTCTTATTTGTATACAGTGTTTTATATATTTTCATACATTTGATTTCATGTATTTTGTATTATGTATTATTTATTTTATTGTTAAATTATTGTTATGTTTATTATATATATTGTTTATTTGTTTAAATATAGGTTTGCTGATGACAATTCCTAGTCTTTATCAACCTTCATGCTGGCAACAGTACCTATTTTTCTTCAACCTCCTCGGGGCCAATCTCCTGTCCAACCTCAACCCCTTCATTCTGGTGACTTCCGTCGTGAAAGAACAACCTTTCCTTGGCCCTAACGCGAAAGAGCTGCCAAGACGTGTCTGACTTCTCAGATTTCACCGGACGCTATTCCCCGGATATATAAATTTTTTCGATTTATAATATTTTATGCATTTTTGGCCTATTGTTCGGGCCTCATTTCAACATTATTCTTTATTTTCGGGGTCTGCCCAAAAATAACAGGCAGATTTGTAAGGTGCTGTTGCCTTCCCCACCATTGTAATTATTTTTTTTATTTTTTTTTTCGGGTTTTTCAGCCCCAGTTTTTATATTTTAGACTTAAGTACCTTTCTAATTTTAAGTTATTTTAGATATAGTTTAGCTAGCATAGGCAGATTTGCGGCAGTGCTCCCCTGTCGTTTTATTTATAATATTTTGTATACTTTTACAATTTTTAATATATTTTTGTCATAATGTCACCTGTAGAGGGTGATGTCGCCCAAAATAATATTGACACTTCAACTCCTGAACGGACTCAAACCACTAGTTACAATGGTAAGTTTATAGAAAAAGATTTAGAGCTTACATTTGCTTTGTTGGAGTTACAACTTGAGTCCACTAATGAAAGTGATCGCTTTAAAGCGCTTTTAAATATCTTACCAGTAAAAGTATTGCAACGATTGCGTGACATTTTACCGCAATTACATTCAAATAATCAACCATATTCATTTCTAAAAAAAGAACTTATAAATAGATTAGGTGTAACAGATAGTGATAAGATTAGGATGCTTTTACAAAACGAGAGCCTTGGAGTCTTTTGGATGGTCCCCCAGTTGGTCCATGTATACAAATTTTCCGCCAATTATTCTTACAAAAATTGCCCACTGAATTGCAATTTCAACTCGCTAGCGTTGACCCAAACATTTCTCTGCATGAGCTCGCGGCCCATGCCGATCGTATCGTAAAGGCGAAACCCTTAATGGCTCCGACTCCACCACCTAACGCCTCATTTATCTCCTCCTTGTCGCTAGGTCAGGGTCAGCAACCCCTCGGTATTCCGCAAGCGCAAGGACACGTGAATGTAATCAGCTCTTCTCAGTCTCATGTTGCCGCTCTTGAAGCGCGTATTAATACTCTCGAAAATACTATTTACGATTTGGTGACAAGGATTCGAACCCTTGAATCACGTCCTACTCATTTTCAATCTTATCCTCCCCCTTCTTACTCTCACTATGCTTCACCTCCTCCTCAACCTTTTCCTCTTCATTCTTCTCCTTCCTATCCTCATTACCCTCGCTCTCCCAACCAGCGCCGCCGTTCCTTTCACCGCTCTCCTACTCCGCATCGTCAACCTGTTGCTCTACCTTATCACCCTCCTGGTCAAGCAGCTTCTCAGCCCCCTTCCACTCCTACCCACGATCAACAGGGTATTTGTTTGAACCACCAGAAGTGGGGCGCCCAGACTAGGAATTGTTTGAAACCTTGTACTTTTCCGTTAAACTCTCCTGCCATGTCTTGAAGTCGCAAGACATGGTGTCTTTTAGCGCTGTATCTTCTTATGGTGATTACCCTTTTTCAGACTTTTCTCTTTTCTTCAACTATGCCTCTTCTTTCCTCTTCCACTTCGTCCATTCATTTTCCCCTCCGGCTCCGGCTTTCCCATCCCTTTTGCTCCGGCTTATCATCCTTCAACTCCGGTTGTTACTTCGTCTACAGTTCCGACTGCCACTTCACTTTCGGCTCCGCTCGCCGACCTTCATTTTTAGCAATTAAGTCAAACATTTTATTGTCGT
>JABUQX010047633.1:12500-15000 GCA_015478945.1 Trachelipus rathkii | reverse complement strand
ACTTGTACAGAGAAGAAATCATCATCTTACTTCCACTACACATAAAATGAAATAATTTGTGAAAGTCCTAGACCATGATGGTGAATGCTTCCGCTATATATGCTCAACGTTTCCTGGTCTGAGTGACGAGAAGGAAAAAAAGCTGAGATATTTGATGGCCCACAAATACGGACACTCCTCCGTGATGCTGCCTTTGTTACAACAATGACTGTGTTAAAGGCAAGAGCGTGGAATGATTTTTCTGATGTAGTACAAAATTTTCTGGGGAACAGGAAAGCCGAGGACCACTAACACTGTACAGGAACTGCTAGACAGTTTTCATTCTCATGGATGTAGAATGAGTATAAGTTGCACTACTTTACATTCTCACCTAAGCAATTTCCGGTACCTAGGCGATGTTAGTGATGTGCAGGGTGAACGCTTCCATCAAGATCTAAAGTTCTACGAAGAGAAAGTTACTACCATCGCAGGTATGTTTACATTAACTAAACCCATTCCTTCTATTACATTCATTGTTGTCCCATATTACCCTTTATTCATAGTTGTATTATATGTTTAACATATATCTATCAAAGACATGTATCATCATATTGTGATTTGTTTCTCTCGCCTTCATATTATATATAATATATATATTATATATAAATATATATAATATATATATAATTTTATATATTATAATATATATAATATATATATAATATATAATATATATATAATATATATATTATATATATATATATATATAATATATATATATCCTGTCGACACAGACCCTTTTGAATCATAAAAAGACCCAAATTGATTTACAAATCTGTGTTACACACAATATCTCACAAATGCGATGTGATACGCAAAAACAGATTTACCATTTTTGGAATCAGCCATCAAATATGAATCAACTAATCAATTGGCGAAACGCCCGTCAAGAAATTTTCATGTTTCCCAGATTAAATAATTATTATTATTATTAATAGTAATTATTTATTTATTATTAAAAGTAATCGACTTTGAAGTAGAAACAACTACAAAACAAAATATTAAATAAACTGTTTAAGAAAAAATTTGAAATATTTAAAACAAGATTCCATAATTATCTTATTTAAAAATGAATTTATCTGTATATTAAAATGTTGTGGAGTAGGAAAATAAGTTGCTCTCCATGTTGTGGAGTTAAACGTGATCTCTTATCCTCAAACACGTTACCCGCTTCTGAAAAGAGCTTTTTAAAAAAAAATGCTTTTCTGAAAAAAGGTTGTTTAAAAACTTTGAAGACCCAGGGACACTTCTTGGAATTCATATTTTGCTTATAAATTTAATTTTTTAGCTTTTCCAAATTTTGGCTTACAGAAAACTAAGAAGCTGCACAGTATGGATATGTCAAGAATGACAGATACTTCTGAGAGACTTCCACTTGTATAATCAGACAAGTTTTAAGGTAGAAAATGTATGGTGGTATAGGCGGAAGTTCAAAAATTTCCGGTTCCGGCCGGAACTTTTCCAAGGTTCCGGAAAGTTCCGGTTCCGGCCGGAACCAAAAATTCTGGTTCCGATACATCCCTAATTCTTACACGGTTATTATCTCGTTTAGTAATGTTTAACATGTTTTTGTTATGATGTATTCTCCATTTCTTATTGGTTTCGATAAGAAAAAAAAGATGGTGACTGTTGCCCCGTTCAATCAACTTCAATGAATCATAACTCTTTCGTTCCGTTACTTGAACTTGCTTCTTTTGTGACTAGTGAAAAATATAAGAAGTAGGCATAATAAGCGTTGTAATTTATAAAAAAAAAAACTATATACATATTTGTATTAGGGGTGGCGCCAATTTTTGCTTCAGGCTAATGCCCAATTTTCACCCCACCCCCTAAATAATGGACATAAATTCCGGCAGTTTTCAGGCGTTTTGGACCCTATATAATCACCAAACTGTAGCTTTTTTCTGGACGTCTAAACGTCGTTTTCGAGTGTTTTCTGTGTCTGTAAGTCATTGCTTTGGTAATTCAATTTTCAAAACCTATGTTTTTTGACATTTGTCGAAACTACCTTCCTAATACAATTTTTTTCGGAAAATGACTTCAAAACTTTGAAAATATACAAAGAATTGACTATTATCTAAAAATGTGTAGGAAACAGAAATTTGTATATCCCCATAATTTGAGCATTGGTCGATTTTCAAAACCTACGATTTTTGGGTTTTTCAAATTAAAAATTGGGATATTTATTTCAGTTTATCCGATCTGCATGAAATTTTTAAGACATTTGTAGTCGGAAGAGATGCACATTTTTTACTTAGATAATTTCTTTGTATATGCAGTAGTTTTGGATTTGTTCTTGGAACAAATTTCCAAAAAAAAAATTTTGGGGAATTTTTTAAAATTTTCTTTTGAGTATACAAAAAAAATTATCTAAGTAAAAAAGGTGTATCTCGCCCGAATTATACAAGCCCTGAAAATTTGATGTTGATCGGATAAGTAGAAAAAAAAAATATATTTCACT
>JABUQX010047633.1:5000-7500 GCA_015478945.1 Trachelipus rathkii | reverse complement strand
TATATACATATATATATATATATATTATATATTATATATAGTATAAAATATATTATATATATATATATATATAATATATTATAATAATATATATTATATATTATTGTATATATATATTATAATATATATATTATATATTATAAATATATATAATTATATATATATATATAACTATACTATATATAATATATATATATGTATATATATATATATATTATATATTATATATATATATTAAATATAATATATATATATATATATATATATTATATATATTGTAGATTTCAATGCAAGAGTGATGAGGAGAAGAGGCGAGGTAGAGAGAATGGTGGGACAGTATGGAGAGGAATAAGAAATATTGCGCAGGAGAGATATTGATAGATTTCTGTTTAAGGAAGGGAATGAAGATCATGAATGGTTTTTTCCAACAGAGGACCTCACATAGCTTCACAAGATATAGATAGATCAATATCACAAGAGAATTCGATCAGAGATCAATTATAGACTATATAATATCGTATGATGGTAGGCTAACAAGAAATGTGAAAGTGATGACATGGAAGTAGCACACATATATTCGGTCTAGATTATTGGTGATCGACCTGAAGGTGAAGACAGACAAGTTGCAGAATAAAGAAAAGAAATGTGATTAAAGTGGAGTCACTGAAGGAGTGTAACAAGAAAAGAGAATATATTGAAATAATAAGTCAGAATCTAGAACAATTAGAAGGAGTCGGAGAGATAGAGGGAGATACAAGAAAAAGTAAAAAGGGCAGCAGAGGAAGACCGCTGGGTAATAGGATGGGTAGGAAGGCATCCAAAAAAGACACAAGAGGCGGTGGACTGAAGAAGTGAAGGAGGCAATAAAGAGGAAAACAGTATTGATGAGAAGGTGGTTGAAAAATAGAACTACACAGACAAGGGCCCAGTATATGGAGGTAAGAAATGAAACAGAGAGAGTGAAAAGAAGAGTAAAAGAAAAGGCAGCAAAGATAGAGGGGGAAAAATTATGGAAGATGTGAGGGCAAAAAAGCTAGAGGATTTTTAGACTGACAAAAACGTATAGAGGATCAAAGAGGAAAGTGTGCAATATCAAGGATAAGCAAGGTGAATTTTTGGTGAGATCAACAGACAAACAGGAGATAAACGGAATACTTCAGAGAACTGTTAAATGTGAATGAGCAGGTGGGAGATGGGGGGAGAAGAGATAATTGAAGGAGGGGAGGATGAAGAGGGGGAGGAGATCACTATGGAGGAGTTGGAGGTGACTCTGAGAACAATGAAAATTCGGAAGATGGGATACCCATAGAACTGACAAAAGAGGGAGGAGAGAAAATGAAAGAATTCTGAAATTGTTCAATAGGTGTAAGAACGAGAGCGAAGTACCAGAGGGGTGGGGAAAGTCAATCATAGTTCCAATATATAAGGGAAAAAAAAGATACAGGGGAGTGTAACAACTACAGGGTAACATTCTTGTTGGAACACTTGGTATAAAGAGAATACTAGAGGAAACCTGAGAATGGTAGTAGAGTTCAGACTGGGGAAGAGTAAGCACGGGATATAGAAAAGAACCAGAAGTACGTAACGGATCTCTTGTCAGCCGTTGAAGAATTACGTTAAGAAAAGGTAATGGGAATATAATCAAACGAGCATATGTATGCTTTTATGGTTCCTAAGAAAGCCTTTTTTTGATTTCAGTGCCTAAGGAAGGTGACTATGGAGAAGTGCTAGAGAAGAGAATATGTCAGTGATAAAAAGTTGGAGAGGAGCCCTGGGAGAGTTTTGTATAAGAGTAAATAAATGCCAATGTAAAGAACAGAATAATGAGAAGAAGGAATGGTTTTAGGTGAGAATTGGAGTCAAACAGGAAGCGTTTTGTCACCAATTTTGTTTGTAGCATACGTGGATGTAGTGAAAAGGTTGAGAGAGGATATAGGAGATTAGGACTGATATTCTGGTATGTGCAGATGACTTGGCATGCTGGAGCGAAGAGGAAGATAGGCTGAGAGAGGTGGTAACATGTTTTTGGCTATAGGCTTAGAGAAGGCCGGTCTGACTATGAACACATAAAAACTTGAGAACATTGTGGTTAGTAGGGGAGAAGGAAGGGGAGAGCTGAGAGTAGATGTGGAAGGGACTGATATATAGATGGTGGAGCAATGCAAATACTTGAGTGGAGTATTTGGAAGAGGAGGAGAAAATGTACAAGAGATAACAAGTAGGATAGCTCAGTATGGGAAGCTGTAAGAACAGAGATAACAAGTAGAATAGCTCAGTATGGGGAAGGTGTAAGAGCAGGGTACCCCATACTGAAAGATAGACAAACGAGAATGGAGGTGAAAAGGGTGACATTCGAATGAGATGTTTTACACCGATTCTACTACTATGGGGCAGAGACATGAGTATTATCGACACAAGGAGGATAGTAGAATAACAGTAGGCAGAGATGTAGGTTTTTTAAGAAGTGATACTGGGAAAGACAAAGAAACTTAAAAATAAA
>JABUQX010047632.1:30000-37966 GCA_015478945.1 Trachelipus rathkii | reverse complement strand
TGGTATCGAGCTAGTCGTATATATCTATCATATAGTATATATGATAGATCATAATAGTATTAATATATACTATATACTATATAGAATATATAAATATATATATATAATTATATATATCATATATACTTAGCTATATATATATATATTACGAGCCAATAAGACCATTGTGTGGTGTGCTAGGGTGCGACCCAGCGAATCAGCAAAATAGTAGGGCAAGATCCATCAGCGTCAGATACATACAACTGACCTCAGTATATTACGCACAGAAGATACCTCCAAACAGCAAGGTGTCGGCAGGTACTGGCACCATTGCTCAGATAATCCCATACTAAACCTCCACTGACCTTTTATAAAGAATGGTCCAAGTCTTTAAGCAATGGTCACATTTCAGCCCTTGATACAGTATCCAGAAGCCGAAACAAAGGCCAAAAGCCTGATCAAGTATCGAATGTTCGCAAAACATCAAAAAGGGGCTAAGCCCCTAAAAGCGGGAGGATCAAGATGGGAGGCCAAACTAGGGGAGTACGAATACGACGGTTGCTTAGCAAACCGTCTGCCGCCCGCAGGCGCCCTTCTCGCCAAAATAAGGTCAAATAAGGTCAGCCCAAAAAGGTCAGGAGTGGTAAAAAAAATTAGGTCCGGAAAGCCCTCCTAACTATAATTTATATAGTAAGATATATATTATATATACGTATATATATTATCTATATATATATATATATTATATACTTATATATATATAGCTATATAGTATATACCATATAATAATTACATGTAATATATATATATCTAATATATATAGTTAATTGATATATATAATATATCATATATATATTATATATATATACTATATATATAATATATATATAATATATAATTATTATTATTTACAAGCACTTTATTTCCCGCAAAAGCCGGTAGGTAGTGTACGTGCAGCTTCACTAATTCATATTTTCCTTCATTTCGCCCTCACCCACCTCCTCCATTCCAATCTATCTCTCGCTAACACCTTACCTTCTTCCACCCTCATCCCTCTTTCCTCCAACATTCCTTTATTCCACTCCATCCACCTTCTTCTTGGTTTCCCCCTTCCTCTCCTTCCTATCCCCTCCGGCTCCCAAACTCTCCTAACCACCCTTGCTCTCCATTCTCCTCAGATGTCCCAAAACCCTCTTGAAATTCCCTACTCCGCTCTCTCACCAAAACCATTCTTCCATCACATCCTCTCTTATTACCCTATTTCCTAATCCTCTCTCTCTTACTAACCCCCAAAACGCTCTCAACCTTTCATCTCAAAAACATCTAATCTTCTTTTGGACTCAGCATTCAACCCCTGTTTCACACCCATCATATACGCTGGAACAAAAAAGTTTTCAAACAATACTTATCTTGAGTTTAATGTGATAAATCCCCCCCTTCCATAATTCCCTCAAACCTCTCAATGCTCTCATTCCTTCTCCTACTCTCTACTCGTATCCTTTCACTTCATCCCTCTTCTTTACCCAAATCCATCCCTATTATATAATATATATATATATATTATATTATATATATATATATATATATATCACTATTATATATATATACATATATATAGTTATATATATTATATAACTATATTTGTATATATTTATACTTATTATACACTATAAATCAATAATACTTATATAATATACTATTATTAGTATATATATAATACTATAGATATATAATATATACTGATATATATATATATAACAGATATATATAACTATTATATTATATATAATTATATATATATATACTAATTTATTATACCTACATAATATATACTACTATATTAATCGTATATATATATATATAATATAATATTATTAGTATATATGTATAGTATTATTTATGTATATTATATTAATTATTATATATATAGTTATATTTTATTATATTATATATATTTATACTATTATATATATTTATATATAATATATATTTATATATAAATAGTATATATAATTTAAATATATTTAAATTATATATATTATATATATAATATATATATATAATATATATATATATATATATAGATATATATATATAATACGGGTATATATATATACTACTATATATACTATATATAGAATATTTATATATTATTATATATAATATATATAGTATATATATTATATATATATTTATAATATATATATATATAGCTATATAGTAATGTATATAATATAATATATATATTATAATATAATATATTATATATATCATATATATATATAATATACTAGTATATTATATATATATATACTATATATACTATATATGATATATATAGTATAAAATATATATATATATACCTTATATATATATATAGTATATATATATATTATATATATATATATATTATATATATTATATATAATATATATAATATATATATATATATATATATATTATATATATATGAATATATATATATATATATATATATAGTATATTATAGGTATATAAGAGTCGGTGTGTAGAGATCACTCGTTACCCAGTTAATACCAGCTTATATATATATATATATAATACTATACTATATATATATATATATATAATATATATATATATATATATATACTTAATATATATAATATATCATATTATAATATAATACTATATTTTTATATATAATATATTATATATATTTATATATATAATATTATAATATATATATATATATATAATTTATTATATATATAGTATATATATATATATATATGATTATATATATACTTATAATATATATAGTATATATATATAATATGATATATATATATATATATAATATATATATATAATATTATATATATAATATATATATATATATATATATAATATATATATATATATATTATTATATTATATATATATATATATTACTTATATATATATATAATATATATATATATATATATATATACTATAGTAGTGATATATATAATATATCGTATATATATAATATATATATATATATATATACATAATATATAATATATATATATATAATATAATATATTATAGATATATATAATATATATATATTCATATAATATTTACAAATTACATTCTATACTATATATTCATTATAATATAATATAATATGATATATAATATTATTTATCTAGTATTATATATATATATAGTATTATATATATATCTATAATATAATATATATATATATAATATATTAAATTATATATATATATATATGTATATAATATATATAATATATTCTATATATATATATATTATATCTATATATATATATTATTATATATTATATATAATATATATATATATACTATATATATATATAATATTATACTATATATATATATACTATACTATATAATATTATATTATATATATAATTTAATACTTATATATATTATATTATATTATAATATATATTATATAATACGTGATACTATATATATATATTATATATATATATTATATATATATATATACCTATATATTATAATATATATTATTATACTATATATATAATAATATTATATTAATAATATATATATAAGTATAATATTATACGTATATATATATATATAGTAATATATACTTATTCATATATATATATATATTATATATTATATATATATATATATATTTATATATAATATATATTATATATAATATATTAATATATATATTATAATTATTATCTATATTATATATATCTATATATATATATTATTATATATATATATATTATAATATCTATATATATATATATATATATATATTATATATATACGTATGATATATATATATATATATTAGATATATATATTATATATATATAACTCATATATATTATATATATATACTATATATAATATATATATTATTTATATATATATTATTATATTATATATAATATAATTATCTATCTATATATATATATATATATATATATATATATATTTTTTATAGTATTATATCATATATATACAAAAATGTATATACTAATATTATATATATACTATATATGATATACTAATTATATATATATATACTATAGTATATACGTATATATATATATATATATATAATATATATTATATATATATATATATATAATATATGTATATATATATATATATATATATATATATATATAGATATACTAGTATATTATATATCGGATCAAATCTTTTTCGTAAAACAATCAATCGTTTTGGAATGGTTTTTACCCAGTTCCTTCTGTTAGACTTTCAACCCAGAAATCTTCTCACAGTCATTTTTCAAAATCCGAAAATTTAATCCTATAAGTCTTTGCCTGAATTAACATCCGCCATCAGTTTCATCGGTACAATATGTTAGACACCCAAATTTTGTTGCATCACCATAAGTCTAACGGAGAATTCCTGTAGAGAAGCTATTAAAACTCAGAAAAAATACAAGCTTTTATTACGTTAGTTAGTAATGAGTAATTACTACTTCATTATCATCGTTGATGTATCTTTTTCAGTTTTTCTACTAATAAAACCCTTAAAAACGCCCGTCTGGCAAATATATTATAAGGTTCATTTTTTCTTTCGTCAAGATATAAGGGAGGGGCAATGCCCCCTGGCCCCCCTGATATACGCCATATATAATATATATTATATATCTTATCATATATACTATATATATATATATATATATATATATAATAATATATATATATAATATATATAAGTCACTACCCCGTTATATTACAAACCTTTTAATACGTTAAGTAAATTAGTGAAATTAACTACTTCCATTTATCTATCTTGATGTATCTTATTTCGTTTTGCTACTTATAAAACCTTAAAGCGTCTCTTACAGAATATACTATAATTGTTTCATTTTTTTTCTTTCGCTCAAGATAATAGAGGCAGGGCATCTTTCCATGCATGTAAGTACGTATACGTCTATATATATATATATATATATAAATACTATTATTATAATATATAATATATATATATATAATATATATATACGACATATTACTATATAATATATACTATATATATACTATATAATAATATATATATATATATTTATATACTATATATATATATATATATCTATATCTATATATACATATAATAATATTATTAAGTACTCCATTATAAATTTGTAAAAATTTAATTTAGTACGTACTTATGCTAAGATTTGCCACGAGAAAATTCTAGCATAAGTCGAAATGAAATTATATATAAACCCGTCACGTTTGAGATACTCTTCAGTCAGGTCATGATAAAGTCAGTATAACGATTAACAAGCAAGACATCAGAAGAAATAAATTCACTAAAGGTACTCTCTCCAGAAATCTCCCCGGCAAGAAGATAAAATTTCAAGGGAAAGGCTGCGACTTGAATTCCGATCACAATTTTCGCCAAACGAAGAGTCAGAGGCAATTGTGAAAAACGCGCTGGAAAAAGGCTGCGACTACCAATTCGCCTACGAAGAAGAGTATCCACTAATAACAAAGAGCAATTTGTTACTCTTTATACTTTCTGGTGCATTATTTACTTATGTTGATAAAAACAATCATTTCAAATATGGATTTCCTAAATTTCCATCACTGCCTTATAGTAGGGGAGCTTAGCTCATAAAGATAAGCTACCATCATAGCAAGACGGAACGCCTATAGAAATTGGCTTCGACCCAAGAGAAGAAGAGAACAGAACTGATGCCAACGCTTCTGGAAAGAAACACAAATGGATAAGAAAAAGAAAAAAAACTAGACGAATAATACTAAAATTCACCCAATATCAGCACAATCGACGAAGAAAATCGACTCGCAAGCAATCGGAAACAAATTATCGAATAAACGAACTTCAAATTTTCAATTTTTAATTATTCTTGACTCATGTCCTTGCAGTCTATTATTATACCTATCACCAGATTCAGAGGATTCAATAAACGTCAGAAAATAGCAAACTTCCTTATAACGTATGGATTTGCTATTCATCACTTTAAGAATAATAATGAGAATTATTGACCGCAGTAAGCTTCATCTTTCTGAAATTCGCCGAAATAGCGACTGTGATCGCTCCTTTGGATTAGCTAGAATGTTCATGTGACTCTCAAACGCCTATTTATGTATGAAGAAATATCTTCTAATCACTCAAGACCTAAAAATTCAAGCACTTGCGTCCACATACATATGTAACTCTTATACGTAATTGGATTTCTATTAATCAATTAATTAAGTATTGGGATTGGTGATTGGCGAGGAGAAAATATTTTTGATATCCAACTACGAACTTCTTGATTCACTTTTCCGAATTCTGAATGGTCTACGACTCTCCCTTTATATGTATGAAGGAAATTTTTCAAATAAGGACTTTAGCATTCAAGCCAACTTAATCTCTACATATGTGATGAAGATGTTTCTCTCGTAACTACCAAACTTTGAAAACTCAACGTGCGATTGGTCAAATCATGACACTTAGAAACGTCTAATATACTGGACCTTTCCTTGGATTTACCGGTTCGATCAATGCTTTTATTTCTTTTATTTCTGGGCCTATTTAACTGGTGAATAATTCAGTTGTTTCATGATCAATAATTATGATGAAAATTTGTGCATTTTTTAATGCAATTTAATGTTTGTATCGTTTCGTTATTATATCTTTAACCGAATATAATCAAAACTATGTTTAGTTGAATGCCCACCTTTTATTTTCGATCACGTATATATATAAATTATGTGTGATTTTTATGTATTCAAGAATTATTTGAATATATAGTTTAGATCTTCGGAATAATAAACCAGTTATGCTCATATGAATTTCAAAGTATACTATTTTTGCCTTCAAATTGTTTGTTATGTAGCTACTTATGTCTTCGACATAATTAGATACTGTTTGCATTGTGAAGTAACACTTTATGTATTTAGTAATTTATTTTACCCTATTGAAATGTTTTATATGTTTTGTGCGCATTTTCGAATGCCCCACAAATATTGTATTACATGAATGAAGGTTAAATTTTATATAGCTTGTCATAATTATTATAAACCCTTTTTAATCACTCCCGTGATTTAGCGGCAAGGAAGGTATGATAGTCTCCATTATAACTTGTAAAATTTTTATTTATGTTCGTACATTATGCTAGATTGCGGAGCAAAAATTTGGCAATTACAGTTGAAAATGAAAATAATTATATAAACCCGTTCGTTGAGAAAACCCTTTTGACGGTTACAGATTAAATTACAAGAAGAATCAGAAGAAATAATTCACTAAAGATACTCTCTCCATAAATCCTCCCGGCAAGAAAGAATAATTTTCAAGGAAGGGCTGCGACTTGAATTCCGATCACAATTTTCGCGAAACGAAGAGTCGGAGGCAATTGTTGGAAAATTCGCTGGAAAAGGGTGACTACCAATTGCCTACGAAGAGAGAGTATCTTCAACAGAAGGGACTTTTGTTTACTTTATACTTTCATTGCATATTTTTACTTATGTTGAATAAAAAAATCATTTCAAATATGGATTCTAAATTACCATCCTATTTATATAGGGTGCTTGCTCTCTAAAAGAACCAACAACTTAGCAAGTACGACCCTTATAATTATATAAGTACTATTTATATATAATAGATATATATTAAGTTATAATATCAGTATATATTATCTATAATATATATATATATATATATATTTTTATATATCATAATATATATTATATATATTATATATTATACAATATATAATATATTATGTATTATATATTATATAATATATATATAATATATAATATATATCTAGTATATATAATAATATTAGATAAATATAAATACTAGTAATAATATATATATATATACTACTATATATATAACATTATGATATACTATATAATATCATAAAGGACTATCTATAATTAATCATATATATATAACATATATATATATATTATATATTAATATATTATATA
>JABUQX010047632.1:20000-27500 GCA_015478945.1 Trachelipus rathkii | reverse complement strand
TAAATATATATATATAGTTATATATAATATTATTATATATTATATATATACTATATTATACTATATATATATATAGTATACTATATATATATCATATTAACAAAGAAATAAATATAGAAGCTACCTATAGTATACAATATACTGATATAACATAAATAAGATATACTATTATAGGCTCACCTCATACTACTAAATAGTAAATTATACCCTATATAAATAGGAAAATTATTAATATAATATATTATACTATATATAATATATATATAATACTATTCATATTATATATATATATTTCTCATAACATTTCTTAACATTGGACAATGAATCACTCTTAGCTCTTTATTGCGCAATTCATGGTTTAGCACTTCGAATTGATTATAATTTTTAAGGACGGAATAGATTTGTACAACGGGACTATCAATAAGAAAGTTTAAGTCATACAACTTAATAATACACCTATAGATTTATATCATGCAAAGCGTTCTAATATATGTAAATATGCTCTAAATTGAAGCTGCTTATGTCAGGAATACATATTATACCACTTACGGAGTAACTAATTAGTAAGTATATATAATATACTTATACGTAGTAATAATAAGTAAAAAATATAGTACCCAGATAGTATCATAATTATCTAAGTATACATAATACTCTGAGTACTTATATAAAATATAAGAAACTAAAGTATCATAACTAATAAAGTAGGCCTCAATAAATACGCCTACGTATATCCCTAAATATATTACCGCTGAAGTACTAATAAATATACTACTATAGCTAATAGTATTACTATATATCTTAAGTAATATATATTATCTATACTGAAATAGGAATTAGTAATATCACTAAGTCGTAATACGTACGTCATAGTTATACTAATATTCACTAAATATTACATGTACATTTAAAATGTGACTTATCATACAGTAGTAATGATGTGTAAATATACTATATAATTATACAAATAATATTATACATATATATACCCTCTTTGTCATGTTCGGTTTGACGAGCTATGTTATTACGTATAACGATGTTTTTCGATAATCGTAGAGTTATACGATGTATTGTTGTTACCATATTGGTTAAAAATATGGTTTGTCTCGAAACACGTAGATTGACATGACTCTCGCAAAATTTCATTAAATAATTCTTACAGAATTCGAAATATTTGTTTATATAGTTACGTATATATATTAACTTAAATGATGTTATCTTAACAATAAAAATTATTGAAATAATTGTATATAAACTTTCAAATCCTAGGAAGCTGCACATAAGATTGAACTCATGTAATAGTAGTAATTAAATTAGTACTAATATCATATACTATACGGTAATATACAATTAACTATAATTAGTACTAATTATATAATTACTATAACGTAAATCATAGATATATTACAAATATATTAGTATACTATATTATAAATAGATATACTGAAAGCAAAGAATATATACTAAGTTAAAAAATTATTATAACAACAGCCCAAGTAGGTGAGATTTTAGTGAGTACCGTATTAATAATACTATATTATACCATAATCAATAATTAATTTGCAAATAACTACAGTAATAGTATAGTACAACGGTAGTATACGTAATATTACTAGTAATATACTATTAACTTTACAAGTATAATAATATAAGAAATCAGTATTAACTATATATATAGCGTACGAAAGTACAGTAAAAAAGGACCTATATATAGCTTAATATAGGGCTATACGGTATAATTATAGAGAAAATTATTGTTTAATACGACGCGCCCCCATCTAGGGGCTCGACGCGACGGCAGAGGGGTTTTGCAGATACCCCGTGGAGGGGCGGACGGAACCCGCGACACCCAAATCCAAAGAGCGGCGATTCCTTGCCAGAACCCTCCGGAGGGGAGAAGCTACATCCTACCCTATCTTCCCGAAGCCGAGAGGCCCGAAACTCGCTCCCGGCCATCGGGTGATCTACCCTTGGCTGCTACCATTAGTTTAAAAAAAAAAAAAGATTTTTTTCTTGTACACTTAACTGGGTTACCCCAAGGGCTAGACCGACCCGATTTCAGGAGTCCGAGGGTCTTCTCGGCCTTCCGGAATGACAGGGTAGACTACTTTCCCCCCCATCCGGCGAGGGTCTCCGGAACCCCCGCCTTTTGTATTTGGTTGATCGCGGGGTTCTCCGGCCGCCATCACCTCCGGCAGTGGCTAAATAGGAAAACTATCCCCATCTGTTCCTCCCGTGGGCTCGAAGCCCCTTAAATGACGGCCGTCATACATAGTATATAGTAGCTGGGTAGTAGGATAGCTAGTATAGGTAAGACCGGTATAGTACTAATCTATATAGTTATTAGCTATACATATACCTCATATATATACTAGTATATATATATATTAATTTATATAGAGTAAGTGAGCTATATATATATATATACTAACTATATATATATACTGTATACCTGTTATTAATTATGAATAGTAGTACTATATAATTATATATTATATATTATATATCGTATATAGTCTAATATGTATATATATACGTACCCATATATACTCTACACTATATATATATATAGCTAATAATATAGTATATATATATATTCATATATATATATACACTATACATATATATCTTTAGTAATATAGTATATATAAGCACGATTTAACCGGGGCCATGTCCAAAAGTAATATGGTACTAATCATAATACGTATAACAAATATAATATTACTTATACATGAAAACAATAACTATAAAAATTATACTATATAATTAGATATATATAATATAGTATATAATATAGGTACTATAAACATATATATAGTATATAATATATATAAATATATACCTAGTTAGTATTATAATACTTAATAATCAATAATTCTCTACATTTGATGGAATAGTGGTGGCAATACAGATGATTCAAAACAACCAAATATTGCCTTTCAATAAGAAGAAAACTAAGTTATCCGTCTTAATAGAGCTTCGCAAGAAATTGCACTAATTGAAAGATTCTTTCATTTAAACTTCACGGAAAAGCAGTAATTAGGAATTTAGTTGCATCTTCACATGCGGTCTCGCTTTCTTCTACGTGTACCAAGTTACAGTTTTTGTTGGCGGGTTATTATAGTAGAAAAAAATACTGTTAAACATCTTATTTCTTTTGCGTATGTCGAAAATAAGTGTCATTTAAATAAATTTCATCTTACCACACATAGAAATATTTCGAGTTTTTTACCCCTACTTACTACAAGCACATTTCTAGATAAAACATAAAGAAGGAATTATCAAATATATTATGGATCGCCATGCGGTCAATTATATGACCAAGAAAACAATAACTTGTTATGTTTTATTTTATACGTATAATAGCTTACTATATAATAACGTTAGAATAATATATGATATAAAAATGTAAAGTTATTCAGTCCATATTCTATACTGTAATACACGTACGAGGTTATATTATAAAATATATAGTACAGCCTAATAGGTAACAGTACATATACTACTAAAGTGTAAACCATAGCTAGTCGTTAATAGTTATATACGTACAATATATAGTATAGTTACTTATAATCTAGTATTTAATAACTAGGCTGTTATAAGGGTGATAATACTTACTACACGAGAGTATACCTAGTATCATAATAGTATAGGTACATATAGGCCTATATAGTGAGTGTCAACTATATATATACGTATAGTCATAATAAGTACTAATATATAATATATATTTATATTTGAACAACACTTGAGTCAAGTTAATGACATGCAGTGGAATTTATGAACGGATTATCTTTTCTAAGAAATCATCCCGATAATACTGAAGCATCATACCTTAAACGGGACAAATTCTACCCACTATCCCTCTCTCTCACCTCTGTCCCCATTCATCTACGCTTTTTTCTCCCAAACACTGAGGTACAGTGAGGCCGAATAGAGAGTGCATACGGGAAAGGATGAAAGAAGTAGAAGCACAGTAATGACAGAAAAGTCCGAAAGAGAAAAACCCGAGCACATTAATTACATTATGGAGATACAAACTCGATCGCAAAAGTTAGAAGAGTCAACCCGTCAGAGACTTCACGATCCACGACGGGACCTCACTTACTGGTAGATCGAAAGGGCTAAGGGGTCATCCCTTTGGCCTAGGACGACCACCAAACATACGCCCTCACAAAACCCCGCAACTCTCTCCTATTATGCACCTTTATTTCTCTGCTCTTGCCAAACGTCACACTTGTTCCTTCAGACTCATTGCTTACTGACGCAAGTCCATTTATCAAAAACAGGTCTGACGCAAAACAGACAAGTTGTGCCCACGCACTCTCCACATATACAATACGCGTTAACCAACAGCCCTATCATCCATCCTTTCCACATGACCGAAACCCTCTCGAAACCATACTTCAATTATTCTCCCCTTATCATTTATATCCTTTCTTCACCACCACACAGCTCGTCTGACGTTCACATCCTACCAGTAAAATTTATCGAGTTCTTTCACACCGTTACGCACAGGAAAAAAAAATAAGATTGTCCATCGACACATTGAACCTTTAGATCTAATACTTCTGTATTCCAGAACCATAGTCTGCACCTACTCAAATATAACACCACGTCACAAGGGTTAATATACCTCCAATTGTAAACTTAATTCCGCAACTCAAGAACTTAGGTCCCGTTAAATTCACCAGACGATTTATATGCACACGACACATTACAACCTCCACTGTCGCAAACCCTCTCCTCTACCTCTCGATCATCCGTTCCCTTCTCACTCCGCCCCCCAAAAAAAAAAAAAAAAAGATGAATATACCCTAAAATATTTAAAAAGATCAGCACCTTGTTCAAAAGATGCATAACGCACATCTAACATAACTTCAGACTTGAGGACTGACATCACTAACAACATAACTGGTATCTTTCTCGATAATCTGAACTTTCAAACCCCTCCCTTTTCACACACCTGCCAATCTCACTCTATAACCGAGTATCTCTCCAACTCTCTTCACCCATTCGCCGACACAAGAAAACACAACTCACTTAAATGCAAAAATATAATAGTATAGGTTTACGAAAGAAAATGAAGTTCTCCATATGTCATAGAGCACCATTTCCTTGCCACCCACCTCTAATTCTTTCATTAACCAATCCAATATACAAAATGACATAACCAAGAGAATAAAAACCACTACTATATTATCAACTTATAATTATAATAATATATATATATTATCCTACCTATAAATAATTATATATAGACCTATATATATACATATAGATATATAAACAAGTAACCAAATCAACATAAATAAATCCATATATATAGTATATGATAGTTATATATATATACTATATCTATATAATAATATATACTATATATATATATATTATATTATACTACATATAATATATATATTATATCATATAATATATATATAAATATACACACCACATAGTCCACTAATTTTATCAAGTACTTTTGCTGCCAAATTTTAAAATATTCTTCTGATAATCGTAATTTATTAAGTGCTTATATATATATATTATTCATTTATTGATTATATATTATTATTAATTATTATTATTATTATTAATTGTTTGATTATATTATTATTATTATTATTATTAATAATTGTTATTATTATTATTATTAATTCATATTATAGTTATTATAATTATTATCTATTATTTTATTAATATATTATTATTATTATTATAATTCCTATATTCTTATATATTCTTATTATATCATCTATCTTGTAATCTAACGAATTTGATTCATTTTATTAATATTATTATTAATTATGTATTATATATTATTATTATTATTATTTTATTATTATTATATTATTATTATATTATTATTATTATTATTATTATTATTATATTTATATTATATATATTATTATTATTGCTTATTGTTTTATATTATTATATATTATATTATTATCTATGATTATTATTATCATTATTATTATACTATTTTATTACTTATTAATAATTTATTAATTATTCGATATCCACCCGCTGAATTGAATTTATCTAATGTTAGAGATCGAAGCTCAACAAGCTTACAACTCATGTTTTCTGCACCTATCCTTTGCTATTCTTGTCATAACTTAACCACATGATGGACCCAAGATGAACCTAAACCCTTATTTTTATATACTTCATTCATTCTACAAAATGATACTGAATTATGTAAGCAGTCTATCTATATCCAAATGTTGTACTTCTGAAATAATAAATTTGTAAGCAAGAAGTATTGATCTTATCCCTTTGTACTATAGCGTAATGGCGCATGGGATGAGTAGGCACAAAGCTATGAAAACTTTTAAAAATGTGTGAAAATGAGAGCTGAAAAAAACTTTTTATAGAGATCAGTTATATGAAAGGTAGATTTGTTATTTATGATAGCCGTCCTCATGTTGTTAGTACAATTGTTGATCCACTATGTAAGAGAAAAATTTTGCACTGAAATTGTTAAAGAAAATATAAAATGAAAGATGCAATGAAGAAAAAATTTAAAGATATTGTTAAGTTCTTTGAAAATGTCGAACAGTCATCATTCTCGAACATGAGAATTTCTTCTCCAAGTAGAAACCCTGAGAGTGAGCCCTCAATACCATTAACGTAAAATATTCAACTGATCTAATATCTGCTAATGTTTTTTATAATAAAGAGAGTAAAGAAGATGAGATGAAGACCAAAGAGAGAAACAATATTAAAAAATAATATACCAAAAACAACCAGTGGTATAAGCCGGGGGAAGCTGAGAGGCTACATTCCCCCAAAAAGAGAATTTTTGGTATGATATCAAAATTGTCAAAATTTTAAATAAAAAATGGAAAAATGAGTAAAAAAAAATCGGAACCGTGCAAAACTTCATAAATATTCCTTGTTGAGCATTGAGCTATATTCACATGACTTTTAAACCATCAGTCATACGTGATTTTCAGGGTTCTTTTATTGTCCGGCCCCTTTACCAGGTACATAGTTTTTCATGAGAATATGAAGAATCATATGAAATCTGAATGGAATGGCATAAGGAAGCTAGTGAAAATACCGATAATTTCGTAAATATTGTGAAATTGGTGGGACCATGTCAGCCAGAAACTTGATTCTATCAAGTTAACAACTATCAAAAAATTGAGCAAGGCTAACTTGTTCTGTTTAATGAGGAGTCTTTTTTATTTTCAACCTTGATTTGCCAATTAGTGGAGCAGTTATTCAATCGGGTATTATTTAGACAACAGCTAAATGATATTCAACTCTGACTTCTTTTTAGTAGGTATTTCTGAGAACCTTTCCCATTTTGCTGTTATATCCTCTTCTGGGTCACTTTTAAAAAGGAAGAAGGGAAATGGAGAAAGGGCAATAACACATTTCCCCATTTGGGGATGAGACCGAAAAATCCCACATCCAAAATCAAAACTTGCCTTAAGTGAACATTGCAGAATTAAGCAAGTTATTTAAATATTGATACTTATGGATAAA
>JABUQX010047632.1:0-15000 GCA_015478945.1 Trachelipus rathkii | reverse complement strand
ATCAGCTTTACGACGGTCTTACGCTTGAGAACATGAGGGGAGGGTTTGTTTTCCGATCGTGATCTTCAAGCTAAAGCTCTTATGTTTCCGGTATGTTTGGCACCCTACCCCACAGTTTAGAGCCAAGGCCCAATTGATATATACTATATATATATATATTATTTTATATATATATATATCTTATATATATATATATATATATGCTATATATACTATATATATACTATATATACCATACATTTCCATATATATATATACTATCCTCTTCCTTCTTTCCCCCAAGGCTGGGGTTGATGCAGGTGCGTGACATGCACCGGAAGCAGAAAATTGTGAAGGCATGACACAAGTCGAAAAGCAAGCCCAGCCTTACCGCCCCCTTATACATATTGGTGAGAACTCGTCTGGATAAATCCACCCTAGAGCTTCACGGGACAGGGACGGACCCTCACTATGGCATATCATCAATTGTGAGGGTTCATCCCTTGGCAGGTGGGCCAAAACCATATCCCTCTAAACCCCCGCCATTAACTCTATTGCTTCTTTTGCTTTCATTTTCTCTTCACCAAACTCACATTTCTCTCCCTCAGGCATTCCTTTACCTGACTAATCACGCTTTTTCTTCGGTCTCCCTGATTGGGTAGATTCCCAACACACTCACCACTATACATTCGCTTAAGCACCAACCGACTATCATCCTTTCCATGACCAAACCATCTCAACGTGCTTTCACATTCTCTGTTTACTCTTTTCTTCACACCACAACTCTCTAATACGTTCAATTTATATTTGAATTATTACCTAACACACCTAATTGGCACATCTAGAACATTGTACCACTTCAAGATCTGTGCTCTTACTCTGAATATAACTTGCTTCTTTATACATTAACAGGTAACAACATATATCACATGTAAGAACCTGGCCTTTTTAGACTTGGTCTATTGTAATCCACCAACGATTTAATTACACTAGAGCCAACTTTCTGCCATTCACAACTTTCTACTATCTGCATCATCCGTTCCCTTTCATCCAACATATTTCCTAAATATCTAAATATTTAAACTCAAACACTTGTTCCAGTTGCTCAACATCTAACATAACTTCACCGAGGACTGTCTCACTCACAACCATAACGTTACTCTTATCTACGTTTTCAAACCCCTCCTTTTGCACACCATGCCAAATCTCTACCAATCTCTCAAACTCTCTATAACAAATTCATACCATAATTTTGAATCATCCTATATATATATATATATATATATATATATATATATACTATATATATATATATATATACTATATATATATATATATATATATATATATACTTATATAAATAATATAACATATATATATATATATATATATATATATATATATATATATGTAATATTATATATAATTATATATTATATTTATATTAATAATAATAATATATATATATATAATATAATATATATATATATAATATATAATATAATATATATATATATATATATATATATATATATAACCAATAATAATATATATATAATAATATCTTTATATATATAATTTATATATATAATATATATATACTATATATACATAATGTATATATATGTATATATATAATATATATATAATAATATATATATATATATATATATATACTATATATATATATATTGCTATAATAATAATAATAATATAATAATATATATAATATAATAAATATCCATATATATGTAACAATATATATCTATATATCTTTATATCTATATATAATACATGTATATATATATATATATATAACAACATATATATATATATATATATATATATATATATATACTACTACTATATATATATATATATATATATATATATATATATAAAAATATATATATATATATATATATATATATATATATATATATATATATATATATATATATATATATATATACACATAACTATATAATATATATATATATATCTCTTCTATTATATATATATACATATGTATATGTATAATATATACCTATATATATATATATATATATATATATATATCTTCTTGCGGAAATATAAACACCATCACGGGTGATTTATTAATCAAAGGAGGGTGTACTCGTTTGCGCGTCCGAAGGCAGGACGGGCCAAGCAAAGGAGAGAATAGCTCACATTCTCCAACCCCCCAACCAGTTGCGAACCTGGGACCCTCGCTTGGTTTGGCGGTGCTCTAACACTGAGTATCGAAGGCGCTTTTATATAAAGCGCGTAAATATGAAATACATAAAATTGCAAAAAAATATATATATTTATGTGTATTACAACATATTATTATCATCATTAATATTAGTAGTATAGGGGGGAAACTGACCGCCAAACTGAAGGTTGCCAGATTTGTCGTTAAATCTGGCACCCTAATCCGTTAATTTTGCTCATTTTTGGTACTTTTTTACTAATTTTTACCATTTTTTACTAATTTTGCTTTTTAACGTTTTGTCAGATTTGGCGCTAAATCTGGCAACCTAATCCGTTAAGATTTTTGGCACTTTTTAGCATTTTTGGCACTTTTTAGCATTTTTAGCTACTTTTAGCATTCTGTGTCCATAATTCAGGTCAGATCCCCAACTCGGAGGATTTTGGGATTTTTCTTAGCCCTGCACATGAGTGGCTTTGGCCCTGCGAAGGTTTTTGGAAATTCCAGTCATGTCGGCAGCTGACTTGGAAATTTCCATCATTTCATTTGGTTTTTGACGTTTGATACGTCGAAGTTAGGGTTTTTAAGGTAGGTGAGACCGACTTTAAGGTCTGGAAGACCAACTTCCAGAGAGTTCTGAGCCTGAACTCCAGGACACACAGCCCCAAAAGGGGCTTTTGGTTTAGGGTTTTATGATCGGTAGTCGACGGTTCCAATCGGTTATCGGCGTCGATTACCCCAATGTTCATTTAAAATCGTCTCTACATTAACTGGTTGGCATTTAACAATGAAAAATATAATAATCAGAAAATAATTACAATTAACGATCGATTAATCGTTTTGTAGTAAGTAACCACCACCTGGGCGAACCACCCTTTCGCTATGAAAGAATAAGATATTTAGCAACTGGAATATAATCAGTGATAAACGATCACAGGCGAGTTTTGACCCTAGGTCACCTAAAGGGTGTTACTTTATGGCATAAATTCGTCCTGAAAACTACATGTGGCTTAACCAATCAGATGTGAAATTTGGATGTGGGCTATATGATGACGTAATCTCGTCAAGGGGACAGAGATTACGTTTCTGTCCCCCCCTGTAAGGGAAACTGCACCCACAAAAAAAATTAAAAATGATCGTAGAAGATTGAAACTGGGAGCCCAGGATAGATGGAGTCAGGTCGGAGACGGAGACCTGGAGACGGAGTTGGAGTCCGGATTCGGAGGCAGGTCGGAGTTGGATTCAGTTAGTCCAGGACCCCACCGGGGGGATACCTGAAGAAGAAATGCATGGAATGCAAAACAGGAAGAAGGAATGAAGAAGGAGGAAGGAGGAGGAAGGAGGAAGGAGGAAGAGGAAAGGAGAAAGGAAGAAGAATGATGAAGGAGGAGTCTGAGAGGGATTCAGAGTTGGTAGTGGCACCGGTGCTGGAGCGTGCAGTGCAAAGGTGTCTCATTTTTGTATGTTATTTGGGTGTTGTCTTTATAGGTTATGGGATCTGTAATTACGAAAATAATGGTTTCAGAACCATCAAGAAAAAAATAAATCAATAAATAAATAAATAAATAAATATTTTTAAATAAATTTAAATTCCTTTTGTTTATAACTTACAAAATTACGTTTTTACATACCTAAAACAATAAATCACTAAATCAAACCACTATCAAAAACCTTCCTCCTGACCATCTGTGATCTATTGATCTATTGATTAAAGACATACTAAAATTACCATGTTTTACATACCCTAAATCCCATTAAATCACTAAATCAAGCCCTTTTCTCAACCACTTTCCACAATAGGTGATCTATTGATCTGTGGATTCGCTGATCCTAATGATCTGTGATCTATTGATTAGGTCAAATTTTGCACAAAATTGTCATGTTTCACCTTCCCTAAAGCAGTAAATCACTAAATCAAAACACTATCCAGCCTCCCTCCTGACCCGGTTGTGATCTATTGATCTATTTGATCTATTGATCTGATCTGTGTCTATTGATTTAGGTCAAATTTTTACTAAAATTGTCTTGTTTTACATACCCTATCAGTAAATTACTAAATCAAACCACTATCCAACCACCCTCCTGACCAGTTCTTCTGTGATTCTATTGATCTATTGATCACATTGATCCTGATCTATTGATTAGGTCAAATTTTACCCAAAATTGTCATCATGTTTTACATACCCTAAAGCAGTAACTCACTAAATCAAACCACTATCCAGCTACCCTCCTGACCGGTTGTGATTCAGATTCCTTCAGTCTGATCCAGCGTCTATTGATCTATTGATTAAGGTCAAATTTTTACAAAAATTGTCATGTTTTACATGCCCTATAATCAGAGCAAATCTAAATAAACCACCCAACCTACCCTCCTGACCAGTTATGATCTATTGATCTATTGATCCTTGATTCAAAGTCACATTTTCAGTAATTTTGGATAAACATAACTTAAAATCAAGTTCTTTATACACTGATCAGCAAGAGTATATGCTAACGTAACAAAGTTTTCACTTTAACGCTAACATGGTATAACCTGAACTAAAATATAATATATAACGACAAACCTAACATACCTTAAGCACTCGAACAAACTGCTAACATTAACAAAGTTCCACACTTGCCAACAGTAAAGTAACTAACATAGCATACAAAAACATGTAACCTACTCACTTTTTCATGCATGTCTGTAACATATCAGTGTTGCTTACATTTTACATTAACATAGTAACATTAACAAAAATTTTATCATATTCTAACCTAACTATTGTAATGAACTGAAGGTATCGTAATGCACACACACACACACACACACACACACACACACACACACACACACACACACACACACACACACACACACACACACACAGAAAAACTGCTAGCATTGTCAAAGATCCATGTTGAAATTTAAAGAATCAAAAAATTAAAATAAAAAAAGTTATAAAAATACATCGTTGAAAAAATACCAGTTACAAAAGTATTTAAATAAATGAAAAAATTAAAAAAATTAAAAAATTAAAATCAAGTAAGAGTAAACAAGTATAAATGCAAATAAAACTGAAAAAAGAAAATTAAAAATTAAAAAAAAATTAAAAAATTAAAAATTAAAAATAAATAAAAAAAAAATTAAACAAAGTATAATTGCAAAATAAAGCGCATGTATTCAAAAAGTATTAAAAAAATTAAAAAATTAAAAGATAAATAAATAAAAAAAAATTAAACAAAGTATAATTGCAAAATAAAACTTTACAAAATAAAATTAAAAGTAAAAATTAAAAATTAAAGAATTAAAATCCCAACAAGAAATTTTAACAAGAATCATTTGCCAAAGTAAAACTTACTAACTTAAAAAATAAAAGATTAAAAATTAAATACTAAGAATACCTCGTGCAATTGAAAAAAGTACCAGTTACAAGTATACTTACAATATAAATTAAGAGATACAAACTTAAAATACTTTATAATTTAAAGTAAATAAAAAATTTAGAAACAAAAATACATAAACACAAAATAAAAACTTTTAAAGAAAGAGTAAAATTTAAGGCAAAAAATGAAAAAATTAAACAAAAAAAAAAACTAAACAGAAAGTATTCGTGTAAAAACGTCAATCTTACATAATGAAAATTAAAAAATTGCACAATTTAAAAATTCAAAAAAATTAAAAGCAAATCAAAAATTACAATTCAAAAATTAAAAATAATTTTTGTACTTAAATTTTGTTTTTTGGTGATTAAAAGTGAAACAGAAAATGAAAATAAAATTAAAATGAAACTTAAGTAACGGCATGTATTCGTAAAGTAAGAGCTTTTGAAAATTAAAAAGATGAAAAAAATGAAAAAAAAAAGATAAAATAATTAAAATAGAATAAATAAAGTACCAAAAAAAAGTAAAACAACGAAAAGTTTTGAAAACATAAGTTTAAGTAAAATAAAAATATATGAAAATAACATAAAATAAAATAAAATTAAATTTAAAATAAAAATAAAATAAAGATAAAATAATGAGAGTAAACTCAAAAACTTTTTGCCTATATGTTGGTAAACAATTATTAAAATAATGATGAAACATACCAATATATGTATGTTTCAACTTAGGGAAAAAAATTATATTGTTTATAAAAAGAAAATGAAATTTGAAAATAGCGATGTCAGTCTTTAACACTTATAGAAAGATGGGTGGGTTATCTTTAGGGATACAGTGACCCATTGGTGACGATAATAACATGTTAGAACAGAATCAGTTGTAATAAACAGTATTATATTGATAAACGATATTGCTTTATTATCAAAGATTTATCCGTGATACAACCTAACTATTAACAATGAGCCAGACTACAGTGACACACATTTTACACAATTCATCATAAACTCGTCAAACTCTGTGTAATCCCAAGCAATAATCTATAACGAGACAACAACATAACATAAAAATAACAAATTTTTAAAATTTAACATAAAAATAAGTTCTTTGAATAAATATACAAGTAAGCGTGGTTTTACTTGGTTTTTAAAACGTAAGTCAGTAATCAGTGATCAAACCACCCATCTGCGGTCCCTACTTACATCACACGCCTATGATCTACTGTTTAATGTTGAGTTCAGATTGCATTGAAGTATCTTTGGATCCAGCAGCTGAGTAGCAGGAACGTATCTATGTGAAATCCCTTTTGAGGCGTGACCAATCTATCAAAGAATACCAGCATCTTGAACTGGGGTGACCTTCCTCTTTGTCAAGTCATCGGTGATCATTCTCAGAAACAACGTCGTTTGAACTGTGAATAAGCGTGAACGTAACAAAGGCCTCAGGCGACCTGACATTACTCAACAACTTTAACTGGAAGCTCATAGTTTTTTTCCTAGCACATATGATCAGCACTACAGTAACATATCACCTGTAAAAACTGTAATTTCTCTACTAAAGCAGTCATTATTCTTTTTGATCGCGTAATATTTAACATAACGTACCTAACTTGCTACAGTATGCAACTTAGGTTTGCCCCAACCAAAGTTGTCTAAAGCAACACATCACTCCAGAAGCTTGAGATGGTGACCACCCAAGAAAGGGAATGGCTGAATCACCAGAGAGAGGATCACCCAGAAAAGAGTGTAAATGGAAACAGCACCGCTCCACGTGTGGGAGAAGGTAAGGCCTCAGGCGCTGGGAGGGAGGCCCAGCTCCGCTGCCGCTGGAATCTCTCATGAATAGTATCTTCATATTCAAGAGGTAGATATAACAAATCTTACTATGGCTGGTAAATATGATGATTCATATTACCTGTCGTGATGATATCCTGGGCGCAAAGAATTTTGCTGTCTTACATTTCATAGTTCAACGATGGTGCGATAATAGTCGTTGAAGTTTATCAAGGCATCGTCTTACTATTGCTGGATCTAACATCAGCAACCACAGGTCGTCATAGACGATGGACTTAAATCAAAAATGTTTTTATAAGCTAATAACTCTGATAACTAATCTAAAAGTATATGAATACCACATTACTTTATTGCTGTCGTTTGAATTATGATAAATGAAGAATATGTTATTCTGTTGTGTGTCTTTCTCTGTGTCATTCTTGGTTCTGCGCCCTAATAGTCAGAGATTTATGATCTGCTGCCCCTCTGACCCAATAAATGCCTGTTGCCTCTTGCCATATCGTCAGACCCCATGTTAAATGTTATTCCACTCAATTTCATTCTTGATTAGTTTAACCCTATTTAAGAGCCCTCAACTTTTTTGTTAGTTACTATTTTCATTTTTATTTTTCATTTTCTTTGTTTATTATTAGCCTATTTTTATTTTTCTTGCATTACTTCTTTACTAAAAGAATTTCTTTACATTACATTATTAATTTTTATTTTGCAATTTTCACACAATTCTTTTAATAACTCTTCCATCTTTTCTTTTCTTGTAAAATTCTTTTATTGAACCTATTACAACATCTTCCCACAAACACAATACAATGCTGCTCTTGTTCTGACTATTTTGATACAATGCAATTTTCTTTGTGGACTGTTCTCACTGTTCATTTTTTTTATGACCCGACCTACCAGTACAGACCACAGCGGACTGACCCCCACCTCTTTTTATTTATTTTTTATTCAATAAATGATATTCTTATCGGTTGACTTGGTTCATATTATTTATTGATTATTACAACTTTATATTCTTCCGCTTAAATTCTTTATTCTATCTATTCTTTGATTTTTATTACAAATTGTTAATTCTTTGTATTTTGTTTTGATTCTGCTTTTATTTAATTTTCAATTTTCAGATGTTTTAACATGGAACTTTGACAATGCTAGCAGTTTATTCATATATATATATTAATGTGTGTGTGTGTGTGTGATGACATAGTGTGTGTGTGTGTGTGACGTGTGTGTGTGTATATTAAATATGTGTGTGTGTACATTTGTTAGCAGTTCATTACAAGCAATTTATGGGATAGGATATGATAAATCTTTTTGTTGTCTGTGATATTTACTTGCATGTTTAATGTAGAGTAACATGTTCCATCTTATTAGAATATTATCACATGAAAAAGTATTAGTGAGTTACATTTTCAGTATACTATCGTATTACTTTACTATTGCTTAAGTGTGGAACTTGTTAATCTTGGCAGGACTGACATTCTTTAAGTATCATTAGTTTTGTATCATTACCTGTCTCTAATGTTTTTGTTCAGTTATATATATTAACGTTATCGATGTGAAAACATTTATTACAGTGTATCTTCAGATGATCATGATGATTACTATGTTTTATTAAAAATCATATCTCAAGTAATGACATAGATCAATAGTCTTGCAATGATGCTAAGAGATTAGGAAGTGAAGGTTGGAATGGTTTGATTTAGTGATTTTACTGATTGAGACTTTACTGTAAACATGACGTGTTTTGTGTAAAATTTGACACCAATGTGATCATTCGTCAATAAGTCAATAAGTCAATAGGTAATATGTCAATAGATCAATAAGATCACAACTGGTCGGAGGGTGATTTGGATAGTGGTTGAGCTGGTGGTTACTGCTTTAGGGTATAGATGGCTGTTTGACAAAAAAATTGACAGTCATTGGCGATCAATAGGTGCGTGGATCAGCAGAGATCAGCCGATTAATGGAGTCTTACAACTGGAGTCAGGAGGTGGTTGGATAGTGAGTTTGATTTAGTGATTGCGGTTTGGGTATACCAAGAAGCGACAGGCATTTTGGTAGAAAAGTACGGCTGCAATCAGTAGATGTCGATCAATAGGTCAGGCGGCGTAGTCGATAGATGAAGCAGATCGGCTTTGAGTGGGGAAGTTGGATCTTATTATTGGTGATTTTCTTTATGGATTTATCTTGAAACATGACAATTTTAGTAAAAGTGACCTTAATCAATATGATCAGCAGTCAATAGATCCATGGAATGATTCAAATGACGAATCAACAGATCACAGCAACTGATGGTCAGGAGGAACGTTTGTGGATAGTATTGGTTTGATTGTGGTACGTTTACTTACGATTTGATTGTATATATGATAATTTTAGTAAATTGACCAATGTTAGATCAATAGATGTCACAGATGATCAGGAGAGGAGGATGCCGGTTGATGGTTTGATTTACAGGCGATTTGCTAGCACGGGTATGTAAAAACAACTGTTGTAAGATTACTCTGACACAAAAAGTCAGAAAATTTATTTTACTATTTCATTGGCCATTATTTGATGATTTATTTTTCTTGATGTGGTTCTGAAACCATTATTTTCTAAGTAGACTCTGATAACCCTATAAAGACAACATTGTATCATTACACCTGGCGTGACCTCTCAGCACCCTGGTGTATAGATCATGTCATTCTTCTTCCTTTCCTCTCCTTCCCTCCACTTTCTCCTTCTTCCTTTCTCTTCCTTCTTCCTTTTCTTCTTCCTCTGTTTTGCATCCATGCATTTCTTGTTGCCACTTAGGAAGGGATTTTACTCCGGCAACGATAACTCGACTCCGTCTCCCGTCGTCTCGTCTCGACTCCGACTCATCATCCTGTCTGGTTTTCAATCTTCTGAATCATTTTTACAGTTTTTTGCCGGGCAGCGTCCCACTTTAGGGTTTGCGGCGTCTCGACAGATTACGATATTCATTCGTTGTTCGAATTAGGTTAACCTTTAACATGGTTTTCAGGACAGGATTTGACGCGCCCGGCGCTGGGGGGCTTTTACTGGATGCCAACTCATCTTTATGTGAATTCTCAGTTTTATCTTGTACGCAGTATAGCTTTTAGTTTGACAAATAACCCTATTTCATAGAAAGGTGGGATTCACTTCAGTTCGACAGTTACCACCCCACGGCGCAATTAATCGAATGTGATGCTGTGTACTGCTGTTATATTTTTCGATATGATGTAATGCCAACCAGGCATAGAACGATTTAAGCATTGATTTGGGGGTAATCGATCGATGGATTTGAACCATCCAAAAATGATCTACCAGTCATTTAAAAAATTTGAGAAACAAAGCTGCCCTTACCGGAGCTCCACTACCACGGAGCTAAGGCACAGCGTCACGAGTTCATGACTCAGAACCTCGGAATCGTCTTCAGACGCCAGAGTCATTACCGATAAAGCTTACAACACAAACGTATCATGCGTCAAAACCCATTATAAAAATAGTGGAAATTTCCAAAGTCAGCTGCAGAGCATGGGCTGCAGATTTCCAAAAACCTCAAGAAGTGGAAGTTTTCTAGATCTTTCATTTCGTGTTACTTTAGGAGCTGCCAGTGGGAAAAATCTTAAAAAATCACTGGAGGGTTAGGGATCTTGATAATTATGGACGTAGAATACTAAAAAAAAAGTTGCTATACAAAAATATAAAAAAGTGCCAAAAAGTAAAAGTGCCAAATTGGATGGATTTGCCAGATTTGGCGCCAAATCGGCACAAACGTTAAAAAGTAGCATGGTAAAAATGGTAAAAATTAACAAAAAGTATAAAAGAAATAGAGCAAATTAACGGATTAGGACACCCGTTTAACGATAAATCGGCAACCTGATTAGTTTCCCCCTATACTACTAATATTGTATAAATTGATAGAAAACTTACTATTTCACTATTAATCAATGTTTTTTTATTTTAATATTAATATTATCATTATGATGCACTGCACTGCACTATGTTTTAATAATAATATTGATAAATACTACACAATATTTCCCTCACTAAATATTGTATTTACCACTGTCACTATATTAAAAATTTAGATTAACAATGTACTGTATGGTATTATTATCATTATCCGCCACAATGCTATTTATTAATATTGAAGTATGTTGTTATATATTTCACTATATATTATTATTTACCATTTACCATATTAAAAATTATCATTAACATTATTATTATTATTGTTTATTGTTATTGTTATTATCATTATCATCACAATCACTGTTATTATTATTAATTATATATATATACTCATATATATATATAATATATATATATATATATATATATATATATTTATATATAAAATAAAAACATGTATGAAACACAGTCACATATGTATATATATATATATAAATATATATGGGCATAGTGGAAACTAGAAAATTTGGGAGCAAATTATAGCAATAATATATATATATATATATATATATATATATATATATTTTACTATACATCACCACACAGATCTATACTCTTTTCTTCACCACTCTATATCTTATATATATATATATATATATATATATATATATATATTATATATATACTATATATATAATAATATATATACTATATATATATATATGCATATATATCTTATATATATATACCATATAATATGCAAACCTCTACCACCACCATATATATATATATGCTGCTGCTACTATCTCTATATATATCTACTACCTGCCTGCTCTCTCTTACTATTACTCTCTCTTATAATATATATATACTATAAGTGTATTCAAGTTTTGAATAATAAAAAATTATAATCCACACATAAGCCCAGTATTTATAAATATTTCACTTAACAGGAACTTTCATTTTCAAAATGGTATAACTAGTTAGGACTCTCATTATATGTCATAAATAGTGTTTTTAAGTTTGAAAAATAAAATTTAATGTGGCTTTTCTTTTCCAAAATTGTTATATCTTCTATCAATTGATGTTTTTGAAGTGTAACTTTTCCCCAGTGAATGCTTAGTAAGCATTCGTTGAAAGCCTTACCTTTTAACGTCGTGGATCTATTAAACGATCTTTCAAACTGTACCAAGTAGTTTGTGGAAGTGTGAGAAGAGGATACTTTGATAGCTTGTGCAACTGCTGGAAAAAATGTGCAATGATTTTGTTGCAGTAATGTGCTGCTGTATTTTCTCACCTATTTGTTCCCTATCTGATTCCTTCAGAAATTAAACCAAGATTTTGCTTCACCAATTAGGTTGTCAATGTTATATTCAGGTATAATAGGTTCAATTTCTTTTTAAATATTCTGATTTGGTTAATTATATTTTTTTATATTACAACTGAATTTTGAAATGCAAGTATATGTTTATTATAATCCAGGAGAATTTGATACTCGGTGAAATGAAGGATGCAAGGTGTAAATGGTGAAACTACAGAAGCTAATCCTCAGCAGATCTCTTTTGATGCCCCCTGAGGCTGGGAATCTTTTGGATACTGGCTTACGAGGTATAATGAAAAATCTTCACGAAATGTAGATTTTTAAAATTCCGTTTATATAGCGAGGAAGACTGCATAATTTTCACTTCTATCGGTAAATTTGTTACAAATTTGCGTGACGGCTCTTTCACGAATAATTTTTATAGGTGTTTTACAATTTCAATAGTGTTCTTTCGGAAGAAATCTGGGACAGAATTTAGGTCATTAATTACTAAATTTAAACGATGGGAACAATGAAAAAAAATTGCTTTAGGGTACTGATCTCTTATTAACTTTTGAACTCTATTTTCTTTGCCAGCCATGGTGGAGCACAAATCAAACCAAGTCCAACAAGTTTACTCATATATATATATATCGTGTAGTAGACAATATAGCTATTGCTATATATTCAGCTTTCAGTTTTTAGAGGGTAAAGCCTAGAAATTTGTGGATCACTTTATCAACCGAAAGCGAACACCAGTTAACTGTTCTGTCCCGGACGTATGTCTGTTGCCTCCTTTGCTAAAAAGGAAATATTCTAATTATTTATTTCATTATACAATTTGATTACATATCAACTTTTCTAAATAAATATGTTCATTCACAGATCATATGTGATGTTATTGTTGAATTTTGTTCTGCTTCGATGTTCCACAAGAACATTTCCAGCTTCTACTGCGTTTGGTAAATCTGAAAAATTGGAAGTATCTGCGAAAACTACATCGAATAGGATATCATGGGTGTCTAAAATATTAGTGCAGAAATTAAAGAACCAATTTTTGCCTATTTTTTAAATATTGATGCTCCAGCACAGCATGCAGTTGTTCTCAGTTACACTAACACGCTTATTTAATATTATTCATTTGAAATTCTTTGCTGCTAATGAGGCATCTTTATCTGTTCTGGGACCGCATGGGCTTTAACTTACGTAGAATGCATGGCTTATATATTTTTCTAATGGTTTACGATATTAAATGTGCCAAATAATACCTCTTTTGACAGAAGGTTTACATGATCCAACCAATCTAGAGAGCTGAACTTTGAATCTTTTAGAAATGCCTAGCCAAAGAATTGTACAGATCTGGCCATTCATTAAGAAAAGTCTCCTTCCTCTTCAACATCACTTTAAAATTAACGCGTAATTGTTGGTTTGTATTTCGTTAATAAGTCAAACTTTAATCCATCTTTAATATTGATTTGAGTATGTAATTGCAATATCGGGTATTTTCACTTTTTAGTACGTTATATCCCAAGTAGCAACACTACCCAAATTTAGTATCTCGTCAAACCAACGGTTAGCCTCAGCTTTCACTTGAATTATCATCAAGCATTACTCAGAACTACCACTAAACTGGTCAGTAGTTTGTTCAAATGCTCACAGTGCATTGTTATCGTGTCTATGGTGCAGTACTCGGCTTATCCATATTTCAGTAATACTTCGTCAGATAATAATAACTATTATTATTTTACCCACCCCCTTTACTTCATTGATCGACCTTCTCATGAAGCATAAAAGGGGTTGACCATTTTTGTCTCCTTCAGACTTTCTTGACTAATAAGTTTTAGAAAAACTTAGCATTACAATTGATATTGATGTAAGAGCAAATATAAAAGCTATTATGCATGTAAAGTCTTAATATTTCGATTAATACATGAAAATTCCAGGAGTACTCAGCGTGTTACGATTACCATCGGACTGAGAGCTTAACGAATGTATGGATGGGAACCACATAAAACGACATTAAAAGTGTGGGGCAGGGTAGAGCATGTCTCTCCCCACATTTCCCAGCCACAGTATCTCAAAAATAAAAGACAAGAAAGTTTTCATATATATATATATATATATATATATATATATATATATATATATATATATATATATCTCTCTCTCTATTTATCGCTATAAACGATTTATATATATATACACGTATATATATATATATATATATCGTTTAACCGTGTGATCTTAAAAAAATTTCGTTGTGAAAGGTTCATGTGAGGTTGAAATCTAGGGAGGGGGCTATGGCCTACTACTTGCCCACCATAACCAAACATATATATATATATATATTTTTATATATATATATATATATATATATATATATATATATATATATATATATCTTCTATATATATATTATATATATATATATATATATATATATATGTTCTATATATATA